>JABUQX010058352.1:10000-57500 GCA_015478945.1 Trachelipus rathkii | reverse complement strand
TTTGTTGATGAAAGTAGTTTTTCGTTAAGGTAGTATGATTATGGTTCTTATTTCAATTTATGCTATGTTAACGCTATTGTTGATTCACTTTGTTATGGGTGTAATATTCGCTGGTTAGATGTGAAGTTATTGGTTACGTTATGATAATTTTTTTTAAGTTTTGTTAAATGCTACTATGTCAATGTAAAATTTTAGGTTAGGCTATGATAAATTTTTGTTGAGTTTTCTTAAATATTACAATGTTAATGTAAAATTAACGTTGATATGATAGAGATATGTTTGAAAGTATGTGGTATGCTAAGTTTTAGGAAAACTTATCTACTTTACGGTTGTTAAGTGGAAGAGGTGAGCAACGGTTAAGTAAAAAAAGAAGCGGTTGAAAGTACTAAAAGCAAATGATGATGTCTCAAAAGAAAGAGCTTGAAATTATATAAGGAGAAAAGAAATACTAAAAAGGTGCATACGGAGGAGAAAAGAAGAGGTAAATGAAACAGTTTGGAAAGGAGATGAAGGACTTACAGGAGCTCTTCGGAAAGGAAGCGCGAAAGGTTAAGATGAGAATAAGGGAACCTGCTAGAATAATGAATATGGATGGTGCTTTTGTAACTGATGAAATGGATGTGAGGGAGTGTGGAAGAACAGTAATGAAGAGGTGATAAGGAATGTGTGTGAGTTGATGGTGCCAAGAATGACAATAGGTTATTTTGGATGAGGTATACAAGGAGGAGGTAATGGAAGTTTAGAAGTTGAAGAATGGAAATCTGCAGTAATAGATGAAATTTACTGGTGAAATGATCTAAGAACGATGCGAGATGTATTGATGAATTTGGAAGTGGTGTTAATAAAGCGTTTATGGAGGGTATAGTTCCAAGATGGAGGAGAGCAGTATATACCCTGTATATAAGGTAAGGGAGATAAGGAGAAATGAATTTATAGGGAAGATAATGCTGGTATTTTAGTCGAAAGAGTGCGTCGAGGACTGAAGGACTGATTGGTGTAGAACAAGTGCGTCCGTTAGATAGGTAGAGAATTCTGTGAATTAAATCTACATTGAAAAACCAAATGATTGAGAAAAGAAGAGAAAAGAATAAATTGTATTAGGTTTTATAATTTGCAACAGGCGATTGATAGGGTTAATAGGAAGTTTATGCGTGTTATATATATGTGTTGGGATAGGTTGCCGAATGAAATCAAAGAATGTATGACGATAGTGAGCGTGTGAAGAATAAATGGTATCAATGGTAATTGGTTTAGGATTAATAGCGGTGAGGCAGGGATGTGTTATGCTCCTTGGTTATTCAATTTGTATTATGGATGGTATGAAGCTTCGAGGTGGCAGGAAATGGCTAGAATGATGGAGAGTGAGTGTAGAGTGCCCTACCTATTATATGCGATGATTTATTTTGTGTGGCAATCTGAAGAGAGTTGAAAGATTCGTAGATATATGCACAGTGTGTGTAAAAAGAATGAGAGTTTAATTGTTGGATAGAGTAAGTTATGTGTGAGTGAGGACATCCTCAGTGTGAAGTTATTGGTAGATGGCTAGCAGCTGAACAAATGTCTTGAGTTTAAATATTTAGGATATATGTGATAAGGGAAAAGAATGATGCAGAATGTAGTATGAAAGGTGTGAATGCGAGGAAGTGCGGTCCTAAATCGTTGGTGAATGTTAAAGGACTAAATCTTGAGTTACTAGGGTCATACATGAGGGATTTGTTACCTGTTATTGATAAGTAGTGAGACTATGGCTGGAATAAGAAGTAAGATCTTAAAGTTCAATGTGTTCAGATGGACAATTTAAGGGGTGTGCTAGTGTGAGAAGAATTATAAATGAGGAATAACGATAGCGAGTGGTGTGTGAAGGAAAGGGGTAAATGAGAATAAAATGGAAAGTATGTTGAGATGGTTTGGTTTTTTTTTTTTTTTTTTTTCCATGTGGAAAGGATTAATGGTAGTCGGACGATCTACCATAGTGAGGTCCATCGCGGTCCCATGAATCTATAGGTGATTTTGACTTGCGACGAGTTCTCGCTAATTAATGGTACAAGGGCTAAAGCTGGGCTTTCTTTTCGACTTTTGTCACATTCTTCTTCTGCTTTCTTTTCCGATGCATCTACGCACCTTACTCCGATCTTAGGAAATAATAAATAAATAATATATAAAGAATATTAATTATATATAATAATATAATAAATATATAATATATAGTATATTAAGATATAGTATATATTATATATAATATATAATATATATATATATAATATTATATATATATATAAATATAATATAAATCATATTAATATTGAATAGCAAAACATAAAAATCAATACAAAATGTTAAATGAAAAGAATAACTTCAAAATACAACTGTGTATAAGAAGATCATAAAGGTAAAGAGTCTAAGAAACGAGGAAAGAATTAGGAAAAGAAGATAAATGAAAAAGTGAGTGGATGGGAGGAAAGCGAAGAAGAGGAGAGGTCAAATGTTGAGAAATGTTTGAAGGAGGTGCTGGGAGAGGAGTGGAGGGGAGGAGAAAAGAAGAGACATACACCGTCGTGGACGGAAGAGGTAAGGGAAGCGATAAAGCAAAAAAAAAATGAGAACATGGCTAAGGAGAAGGACACCGGAAACGAGAGAGGAGTATGCTATCGCAAGAAATGAAGCAAAAACAATAAAAAAATGCGGAGAGAGAGAGCTTTGGGAGAGTTTGGATTAAGATCAAAGAGGAAATAAATATATGTTGTATGGCCTAGTAAGATCATACAGGAAATATAAAAAGAAGTTAAATAACATTAAAAAAAAATGCAGGAGAGAGGTGAAGCGGAGGAAATGAGATGAGATGTGACTTATATTTTGAGTCTTTGTTGAACGTGGAGAGGGAGGAATAGGATAGTTTGCGGATGGATGGGGATGAGGATTACAGAGCCACTCACAATATCTGATGACTTCAGATTGAATTCAGAATATATCTCCTCCAATGATTACAGGATGGTTCTAATATAATTCTTCACAAGTGAATTCAAAATTACTTCCCAAAATAGTTCTTCTCAAGTCGTTACGAATTCCTTTCAGAGTAGTTTCCCTTAAGTGAACGCTAGTCACTTCAGACACTCTCTCTAAATATAATATTCTTCTGATGATATATAACGGTTTAAAAGGGATATATAAGCTACAATTGTGAATCAAATACCTTACCTGAATTTGTTGTTTTCAAAGATTTTTTTTGCTCTTTGAATAAGATCTAGATTAAGTCCATAGATAACTTGCCTTTTGGTTTTAGTAATCTATCACTTAAAATCTTAGTTAGGGTAAATTTGATTGGTGAGAAGGTAAAAGAATAGAGATAGGTTGATAGTGAAAATATTTGAAAAAGAAAATGAAGAAATTACTCTATACCCTTATACATTTTGAATTTTAACTTGATTACACAAACACGACTAAAATAGTACCGCCTTTGAATTAGAAGTAATCCCACAATTGAAGACAATGTGATTTTTTTGTGAAATTTAGTGAAAATGATACCACATGTAGACAAAATATAAATTCCGCTTAAAAACTAAATAAAATATACTTTATATACCTAAAGTTTTAATCCTAAAATAAAATACTATATCCTAAATTAAATACTAAATAAGCAAAATAAAAGATATATTATGTGAAATATTATATAGTTTTTATATCCTCCCGCTGAAGAGTTGCAATTTACATCATTTTAATTAAAAATTAAATTTTTACATATCTGATAAATTCCTACGAAGGAATTTAAAGAAGCTTGAGAGAAGCTTGTCTCAGAGGTCTGGCTTTTACTCGAATAAAGGCGAAGCAACTTTTCTGTTTCGAGAGTCAAGTTGAGTGAATTTATACCTGAAGTTGAAGTGTGTAACATCACAATAGCAGTATCACGTATACTTGAAATAAACTGAATTTTGGAATTGATGATCACTTGATCTGTATTCATGTTTACCATCTGAATTTGAGAATCACTGCTGCCTCAGTATCAGTTCTCCACAGAGACAATGTGAGTAATAGATAACCCAATGGTAAGATGAACAAAAGAAATATGACAGGTTTGTCCATCTCCCTTTTTAAAACACACTCCTGATCTTATCGTCATCACCAACAATGATTTCCAAAACTCTACCCAAAAGCCAGAAGGGTCTACTTATTATGTGTGTGTATCAGAAAACTATATCTCCAACCTTAATTCTGTTGTTCCACTCTGACTGATAGAGATTTCTACTAGTCTGCGCAAATTAATAGTAAGACTCATACCAAATTTCCCTGAAAGCTCCAAAAACTTCCTTGAGCAGTAGGAGTTATGGACTAAGTCTTTGTTGAGGACGGAAGTTTTTTCCATATGGGGTGAAACTTCATGAAATAGTTTGAATTGCCAATAAGCTTCAAAAAGAATTTGAGCAAAACTTCCAAATCATATCTGATTGACCTATAGGTTTAAAGGTCTTGAATTGAAAACATTGGTGATATTTGAAATACTTGTAACAGTTGAAAGTAGGTTAAGTTTGCTTTACCTATTTATAGAGACATTCCCTAACTGTTCGTATCATTCTCTCCCAAACTAATTCCAACCCAACTGGAATAGACTGGAATCTTGTAGTTTGATGTATTGATCACGCATAGTTCGGAAACCATATTTGAAGACAAAATTCTACCAGTATATTGTCCACCTGTTTGAAATTCCTGCGTATTATCTGAGTACAAATGGATGGAAAGCCATATATATTTGTGAAACATTTAACGTATCACGTAAGAAACACTCATGAAACAATCATGAAACACTCAAGGCATGCTCAGGGCGTACTCAAAGGCATGTGAAAATAGACACATTGTTTAAGTTGCTTATCGTTAATCTTTACAACGAGATGCCCTGAAAGTCCACGCGCCAGTATGCTCAAAAGACGCACAAAATTAACTCTATGATGAGGAAAGATTAGCATTTTTGGATATTTAAAGGTTATACTGTTAAATTTTTGCAAACTATACAGTCGACAAAACATTTTTTACAGCCTGCCTGGCCTTGGATCCAGAAGCCATGAGCTCTGATAAAATTGATAGTGGTTTGAACACCGTTGACATCTTGAATAAAATTTTATAATCAATCTAGTGATATGATTTCATGCCAAGAGGAAATGGATATATCACTCATCATTATATAAAAAGTGTCTGGCGAATTTCACCTTGTATCGGATAGCCTTATCATCTAGATAAGACAGTTGATTGACCAGCGTGAATTTCATCCTAGGAGTTAAAATATATCTAAGCTTTAAAAAGAATCTGCTGAATGTTTCTCAATGACTTGACTTGATACTCTTCCCTCTTCATCCAGCCCTTTACTCCTGCTATAATTTTAATATTTTTGAAGTTACTTTATAAAGCCTTTGCACATTGAGTTAATCTTTAAATGTAACAAATACTGAGAAACAACCACAAATGTTTACATGTAAAGTCTTTTCCTATTGCGCCTCGACAAACATTTATAGTTTACTAAGTAGGCATTGAGATTATCTAGGAGAATCCCAAGAAGACCAACAAATACCATAATGGCAATTTGAAAAAAAATAAAGTGTAACACCTCTGCGGTAAATCAACTGCTGCGTTTCGCATATTAATGTAAGCAGTAAAAATGGAGACTTTGTTACTCCTGCTCAAACTAGATTTTTGATTTATAAATTTCTTTGAGTCCTTTAGTTTACAAAAACATTTTTTATTTTTTGCTCTTCCAGATAGACCATGAAAGGACAATTTGAGCATAATCTACAAACACCTTTATGTTTTTAAACTGAACATTAGGAAATTCTGATATTGATTTGATACATTGATATATAACAAATATAGACAACTCTAATGATGGCAAATCCCTAGATTTGAGAGGGGCACCTTGGCCTTTGAAAATATTAAATTAGAACCTTTGACCTATACTATAAACGACAAAACCATAACAAGATGAAGAAGCATCACAAAATACGAATAAAGAGTTTGAGGGAGAAGTGAGAAAGCACACCCTTTAAATTTAATATTAAGTAATTTCTATCAAACATCAGATATTAAATTAGTTACTAAAACATCAGCAGGACCTTTCATCCCAATCAACCTAATTGCCATAATTTGCCTTAATAGTAACCGACCTCTTAAATTACGGTAAAATATATTTAAAGATCAATATCCTTGGACAGATTCCGATAACAAAAAGCTTATGATTTTAAAACAGCGTTCACTGAAAATTTGCTAGTTTTAACTTATCTGTAAGAGGATTAAAAATATCCAAGAACCTTTTCTTCTGATTCCTGATGTTGAACTATTCTAACCTCTCCTTCCGTATAACTGCTGTTAGTCACTGATTATTACAGTCAAACTTCCTAATATGGAATCCACCATCTTCCATTCTTTTGTTGCAGTTTCATAATAAATTACTTTAATGTTGTAAAACATTGCCACCAATAATTAAATTATCAACAAAAAATATTTATAGAATCTTTATATATGCATCATCCTCATTAAGACTGAGCATGCTGCTTAATGATATAATTAGGATGAAAGTTGAGATGTGAAAACCAAAAAGAACAATGGTTGAGGATCGAAAAGCCTTTAATTGAAACCATTACTTTTCCAAAAAAGAGAGCGAGAGAGCGATCCCCGGCTCCGATAGATTTTAATTTGATTTGAATTAAAGCCTGCTTTATATCTGAAGGTATTACAAACTGATTTGATCTGTAGCGGAATAAATATCCTAATAAGGAAGACATAAGATCTGGTCTAGTATAGGCTGCCTCATTTAGAGATGGTAAAGATTTAGTTTTAAGAACAGTTAAACACAAGCCTGACCTTTGTTGATACTGCTCTTCAGTTTTGACAGGTCTGTGAAGAACCCAAATCTGCTAGGAATACTCACAGGAATTTACACTCAGAACTCTTCAATAACGACTCCAGTTAATTATTGCTGAACACATTATCTAAGTCTTCACACCAGATTTTTTCTTTTAAATTTAGATAAAATCAATTATAAGATCGATATTATGACTCGATGGCAACAAAGGAAGTTTATCTTCAATCCATGGAAGATCTATATGATTATCGCTCTTTGAACTCTTTACCACCTTTGAATTTTTCAATCTGTTTTAAAACAATCTTCATATTTATTATTTTTTATAACTTCTATTCATAGGGATTCTACGTGGATCATATATTCTAACCCTTGCTCTACCTCAGAATTACTTAGTAAGTGGCTTAAAGCATTAAAATAAGAATGTACAGGTAAGACTGCATTAACCAAAGTATGGTTAACCTTCAAATGATTTTGATTGATTAGATTTTTGATTTGAATATGATTATGATTTGAAACTCTTATTTGATTATTGTATATTTGATTATTTGTATATAAAATTAGTTATTTCCAAAATGGAATAATAGAACCATCTCTTGAACTTAAAGATCCCCTCATACATTTAATCAATTCTAGTTGAGGGAAAATACTCTATTAAATCAATGCCATAAGCAATCCAACGAAAAATGTTATTAGACCACTTATAGCCAGAATCACCAATTTGGAAGATCATTTTCTAATTAGACGAAGACTGATTTTCGGACTTAATGTCGTCACACTTATATTAATAACCTCATCAACCAAAAAAGGAAGGGTGAAACAAGACTGTCCATTTATACATCAATAACAGTCTCTTTCAAACTGGCGGGTGCTGATACCTAAATAAGTTTTAATCTCGTATTGGTTTGATGATTCTCTACAGATATATGAGTGTGCCACACTCTTTTAGAATAGGTAGACCTCTGGAGCACAGTCGACTAGCATCGAACTGAAGCGAGAACTTTACCCCTACCAATCCTTATAGTGCAATTGATGCAACAAAATAAATGTTGGGCTTGCTAAAGCTAAACATACATTTGAGAGAGTGGAACCTTTCCTTGCTTACAAAGAGCAGAATATGACTTCTTTTATTGCAAAACTTGGCAACTAAAAGAAAGTTGCTCCTCAAGTCCAGAACACTGATCTGCAGTATGTTTAGTATGAACATTTGGGCATAGATTATAATTTCATTACACCTTTTAATCCTTAACCACATAAGTTTGATAAACATTGCAATTGGTTCATCACATGACCTGGGATGAACAAAACTTAACAGATTTTAATAACCTTTGATTTGGAAGTGAAAGAATCAATCTATGGAAGCTTCATTTACACCAACCTCATTAGTATGAATTTTGAAATTCAAGCAGAATTGGAATCAGGCCTATTACTAGATTTTAAGTATTCATTTGTAGAACATTTTACAATTTAAAACTACCCAACCTATAATATCTCAAATTTTTATATTTTTACCTTTCTGGAGTATTATAGGCACAACATGATTGAAATTTTGACCTTATTATGATTTGACTTTTTAACAATATTTTTGATAACTCCATTATGTATTAGAAAATATTTATCAAATCAGGTAAACTAATTAACCAGTTATTTCTTTGACTTCCACTTTTGTACTTTTGATAAAGTTCTTGGACTAAGTACTACTAATCCAGTAGCCTCCTCTATTTGAGGTTATAACTCTCAAGTTCATATATTAATTTCCTGATATCATTTAAGTAAACCCTAGTCGCATTATATGTTGGGTCAAACGTTTTAAGCAATAATCTTTTTAAAATTTCATCAATGCTTTAAATTTCATCTAAAAACTCTTATCTAGAGTTTCCAAGAGCTTTATTTAGAACTATTATCACTAATAGGTAGAAAGATTCTGAAATTAGGAGTCCGCATTCATCCCTTTAATTTATTTTAAGCAATGAAGTTAATGGATTCACAAATTTTTCTGAAATCTACAGAACTCTTAAATTTTGAAATGAAGTTTTTATAAGCAAATATCAGTTTCATTTCCCTCAAAGAAACCACAATCTATAGCCCTAAGAACAGATTCACTAAAAATGAGAGCAAGTATTTTTGGAGGGGTGGCATTATTTTTAATTTTAAATTCACTTAATTTGATTTAACGAGCATGGTAACTGAATCTACTATCACAACTCCTTATTAATGAAGCCTCAGGAAGAGGGAGCAACTTCCGATATCGTGTGTACAATTTTATTATACTTGTATCCTTTTGTTTAATATCTTTAACAACGACTCTACTTCCTCTACAAGATCCTACATAAACTGCATCTTTATCTTTATTATTATCTGTAGGCCTAATCTCTATCTGACTAAGATAAATATCTACTTGTGCCTTGAGGGATGATATGGCTTGAACTATAGGCTTAGATTTTTTATTAACTCTATCAAGAAGGGCTTGTATCTCTGGGTCAGACATTTTCGCTGAAATTTGGCTAGAATGACCCAAGGACTAATGAAACCTTGAAGAAAGATGAAATAATAAATTCTTTGGTATCGGAATTCCAAATTATTTTATATATATATACAATATTCCTGACAAAAAAAAAAAAAAAAAAATAAAAAATTGAAGTTGAAAGTGATCTAGGCCTACAAAGCCTAACTTTGAAATTGAATTTTTTGAGGAAAATGAGATATTGCCTACCACTGCCTAAATTATGTATTTTGAAATTTGAAAAGGTTTAGAAGACCCACACACAAAAAATACAATATCAAAACAAACTGACCTAGGCCTATGCCTAGGCCTAGGTTTGAGCTTGAATTTTTGAGGAAATCACTGTAATGAAGGTTAGGCAATGATGCATTGCTAATCTAACTCTCATACCAAATTTTAAATTAAATACCCTAAGACTAACTAAATTTAGGACAAAAACACCTAGCTAGTCTCGATGGCCCACGTGGCTTCTACGTATCTAATATTTGTCATTGTTCAAATAACCTATAATTTAAAAATTATTTACCTAATATGCCCAAAATATCGAAAACTGCTTTAAGCTTCGGAAGCTAGGTGATTTTTAATTGCAATATTTGCTAGCAAAGAGCTATCAAGAAACTTGACAACAAATCCGTCGTTAAGACCAATATAGATTACACAATTGACGAAAATTTAATCTAAAGCAAGATTAGAATTACAAAAAAAATCTTTAAAGATATAAGGTTTTAAAGGTGATATAAAGAATACAATTGTGAACTAAATTAGCCTTACCTGAATTTGTTTGTTTTCAATATTTTTTTTTGCTTCTTGAATAAGATCTAGATAGTCCATTAGATAAACTCGGCCTTTTGGTTTTAGAATCTATCACTTAAATCTTAGTTAGGGTAAATTTGATTGTTGAGAAGGTAAAAAGAATAGAGATAGGTTGATAGTGAAATATATTTGAAAAGAAATGAAGAGATTTACCTCCCTCTATACCCCTTTACATTTTGATTTTTAACTTTGATTACACAAACACGACTAATAGTACCGCCTTTGAATTAGAAGTGATCCCACAATTGTCGCAAGACAATGTGATTTTTTTGTGAAATTTAGTGAAAATGGTTACCACATGTAGACAAAAATATAAATTCCGCTAAAACTAAATAAAAGATACTTTATATACGCTAATAGTTGTAAAATCCTAAAAAAAAATACTATATCCTTAAATTAAAATACTAAAATAAGCAAAAATAGAAGATATATATGTTAAAGTATATAATAGTTTTATACATACATTCACCGGTGAATAAGCATCCACAGACACGATGTCTTCTGGTAATAAATCTTCGTAAGAGAGTTTCAACAGACACGAAAATCAATTGATTTTTTCAACTGAATTTTTCACTTGATTTTTGTTCCAAAAAATCATATTTCATCCTTTTTATTATATATATTTTTTATTTTTTTGGATATTTGAGTGATTATTTCAATAGAAATAAAAAATTAGAATAATAATATCATAGCAAGGCTACTCTGTTTCAAAATTTCTACACTATAAAAAATGTCAACCAAAAGATCAGTTTCAAACATGTTTGTTTTTTTTTTGATGTAATATATCATTATTACAATAACACTCTTTTAGCCTTGTTGCGGTTTCATTGTGTCTTAGACTATAAGCCCTATTTTTAAGATGTTTAACTCAGATTAAAAGCTAGGTTAAAAATAATTACTTAATCGAACTTGAAAAAAAAAAAACTTTGTTTACAATTACATTTCGCGTGACGTCACGATGCTATCAAAAAATCAAAAATTTATTTTTTCTCAAAAATCCAAAAATCCCCAACCCTTGTTTCAACAGACACCAAAGTCTTCTAAAGTGATTTCGAAACGAGAGAAAAACCCGCTGGAACTAATATAACCATACTTATAATCCTTCGCATTTCCCAAGATGTTAAGGGTTGAAGTTGCCTTGGGCACGTTTCCCATGGAATATTTACCTCAAAAAGAAATCTTCGAAAAATAATTTCAAATAAAAATTAGTCCTAAATAATTTTTTATAAAAAAAATAATTTATTTCCAAAATTATAAAATCTATCATCTCTTCTCCGAGCTCAGAAGAAACTTGGCCCTGAACAATCGAGAATATATATATTATATATATATATATATATAATAAATATATATATAATATATATATAGTATATATATATATAAATATATATATAATATAATATAATAGTATATATATATATATAATATATATTATATATTATATATATATAGTTGTAAAATATTGTTTTTATCTAAATATTTTCTGAAAAATTTAAAGTTCAAAAAAATTATCTAAGTCAAAAAAGTTAAGTTAAGTTTTTAAGAAAATTCTTTTAGTGCAAGCTTCTGGAATTATGTCAAAACTTGTCACTAAACAATTTTCTAAAAAACTTAACTGAACTTATTAATTTCTAACTTAAAGACAATTTTTTTAACGAGAAATTTTTTCAGAAAGTATTTAAAAGATCAAAAACTAGATATTTTACCATATATAGATATATATATTATATATATATTATATATATATATAATATATATATATATATATAATATAATATAATATTATATATATATATTATATATATATAATATATAATTATATATATATATAATATATATATATTATATATATTTTCTTTGCCGCGAAATAATAAGCTGTTCACACAACCAAATACGAGTGTCCGGGAAAATCAACAACATTGATTTAAAGTTGAAGCACAGTTGGAAGTACTAATTATTTTAAATAACTATTACTATGATATTGCGCAAAAATTTAAAACTATTAAATTATAACGGCAAATCAAAGAAAAAACACCGATGATCGGCAGCCATTGGGTTATTAAAATGATTGATGCAACCATTAAAAATATAGAGACAGTAGGAAGCTTGGCCTATAAGAGTGCGCCTTACAACTGAGTACAATAAATCAATAACCCAATATGCTATGCAAAAATCCGCACAGAACCCTAGGCTATCAATAACATTATTCATAAAATTATAAAAAATTAACACACCTAGTCTACTACCAAAAGAAAAAGGTAAGAGAACTCTGCAGGGGCTTCCCCCCAGATTTTTAAAAAAATAAAAAAAACGAAAATGACTAATGTCTTTAGGAAAAAAATTTACAGCCTCAAAGTTTGAATTTTCTCATAGGATTTTCTTATAATTTTTTTTATTTTATTTTTTTATAAAGAAATCATAGGATATACTCTAAAAATATAATAATGAATAAAAAAAATAAAAACGAAAATGATTTAAGTCTTTAGGAAAAAGTTACAGCCTCTCAAAGTTTAAAATTTTCCCATAGGCTTATAAAAAAATTAATGGGCCTCATGCTTGTTTTAGGGTCATCCTAGTTCAGGTTATAGGATTTGTTAAGTATATATACAGATTTACTCTAGACATTAAGACATTAAGAATATAGATAAGAAGCCACATGGCCGTGTCAAGCCGTCCCAGGTCAACCACTAACCAAAACATGTCATGCAAATCCATAAAGCACCCTAGGCTTGCAAATTACTGTAACTAAAAATCTACCAATTTGGCTTAATCAAAAATAATGATATATATATATATATTAAGGATGCACCGGATCTCCGGCTCCGGCTTGGCCGGAGTTCCAGCCTTTTTAAAGATCTCCGGCTCCGGCCGGAGACCACTATATTTTTAAAATGTAGTTAAAATAAAAATAGTTATAATTCATTGCAAGTAATAATGAGACATTTAATGAAATAAATTTATTTAGAAGAACTGATTCATACAAAAAATGTAAAAAAATTATTTTAGTATTTGTTTTGTGTAGTGATAATATTAAGTCAAACTAATAACTAATATTATAACTTAAATATATATTATAATAGCCTATATACACCATTTACTAAATTTGACAATTATTTTGATAAACAGCTTAAAGGGGTTTGATACAAAATGAAACCCCTAACAAAAAATACACTTTTGATTAAATCAGCTTTAAAAATGAATACAAAATAGAAATGAATTGTAAAAGAATTCTTTTAAAACTACATGCCATTATCTACCAAAAAGACTAAAGAAAATATGAATATATCCGCTAATCTTTAAATTATTAAAAGAGCATTAAGTTTAAACAAACTAACATTTGAATTATAGATATAATATTATACTGTATAATATATAATATATAAATATATATATAATATATATATATTATTATTATTATATAAATAATATAATATATATATATAAATATATATATACTATATTTATATATATAGGCATATCAGCTGTTACCGATACTGTATAGCAGTAAACGTCATGAATTTTTGAGAAAAATTAAATTCACTTAGTCATGCACCCCAGGAAAGGAAAGTTAAATAGCTTATCCATTGCTATGTTAATGTTTTCTTCAAATATTTAAATCAACTCTTAAATTATGATGAAGAAACAGGAGCTGATCAACTAGTGTTGGAGAAAAGATGATTCCTTTTACTTGTAGAAATATTTCCTGCTTGTCTAAACATCTCTTGCTAAATACACTTGAAGGTGGAGCTGAGAGATATTTCCTAGTAATTCAGGTAAAATGCAATCAGGATAAATAGCTTTTCTTTCTTTCACCATAACAGTAGATCAGCATCCGATTTCGTTCCATAAGTGGTGCTGCCAAAATATTTCCAAGTTGTTTTGAAAAGATTTTCTAATTTCATGTTGTTTCTCTCACTGCTGCTTCTACGTTTGCATTTTAACTTTTTCTCCTTTGATCAGTTCCACTGGGTTTGATTGTATCTGAATATCCTTCTTCTAACGATTTTTCTTGTTGCATGTCATCAAAGCACTTCCAGAAAATGAAGTGTTTCCTTATCAATATCTCCATTCATTTCAGATTCTTTTATTTCAATCTGTAAAACGCGGATCAATTTCTTCTTTAGAATTTTCTCTGAATGAATATTTTCTAGCTTTTA
Organism: Trachelipus rathkii; assembly: GCA_015478945.1. Classification (NCBI taxonomy): domain Eukaryota; kingdom Metazoa; phylum Arthropoda; class Malacostraca; order Isopoda; family Trachelipodidae; genus Trachelipus; species Trachelipus rathkii. Next base: position 43,189 of record JABUQX010058352.1, on the reverse strand, counting down.
TAAAGTTACTGCATCTTTGAGCATAATTTGTTTATTCTTATCATATATCAAAGGAGCTAATTCTGTATGGATTTAGAACTTTGCAAGTACATAAAGTTTCTTCTCTTTAATGGTACCAAAACGTTCAGGAACAGAATTAAAAGTTCATTCTGTTCATAGTTTTTACACGCGTATCTTCCAAGTTTTGCTAATGATTTTTGCAATGCACTTCACTGCAGGTATTACAAAAGATAAAACTACATCATCATCACTCACTCTTTTAGTTAATTCTTCAAATGACTGGACCACTTTAGGTATAACCTGGTCTCCCGACTCTCCCCTAATGCAACTTTTGAAATTTTTTTTTGTAAATCACGGCCCTATAGTCGGCATAAGCACACAAAAAAATTAATAATGTAATTCTAAAATAAAAGTTTTATAAAGTTGAATAAACGCCGACATGCCTGTACCGTGGAGGTGAACGGACCACCATTGAAGGGTGACTCGGACCTTCTGTTTAAATTCGTCTTTTACGTATAATTTCCAATTTTTATATTTAATTTTACTTTAATATAAATAATTATTATCATATTGTAAATTCGTAATAAGTAATAAAAAATGTCCAATTATGATAAATAAAATACGAATATTAATAAGGTGTCGATCACCCCTCTCCGCCCAAAAATTTTACACTTTTTGGAACTCGTTTTTTTTATAAAGTTCATTTTTTAAAAATTTCACTTAATATAAGTAAGTTATTTTATACATTTAAATTAACTTATACTGTAATAAAAATCAATAATAATATGTAAAAACGAAAAACAATGGTGTCCGATTCACCCCTCCATCAATTTTTACGGCGGGTTGAATCGGACCAAGTTAGCCCCGTTTTTTTGCCACTGAATACTGCTTGGATCAAAAATTTACTTTGCCAGTTGAAAGCTAACATACTCGAGTTATCCACTGAAAAAATAATTAAAATCGATCCACAATTTTTCATTTTTATAACGAAGTTTTAAAAAAAAACCACATTTTTCAAAGGATAGTCTATTGAAGAAATTTGTACCCTTAATTTCTAACATTTTTAAAAATATAAAAAACTTTCTAGAATTAAATTGATCTAAATAAAAACTTGTAGTACTACCGCGTGGCTATAAAATGACGCGAAAATTTTTTTTTTTTTTTTTTATTATTTTAGTTATTATAGTGGACGAATCACCCCTCCTAAAGAGGCGGCCCGGGTCACCCGCCCGACGTTAATTCTTCAAATGGGTGTAGCAATCTAATTATATTCTCCATTAGCTTCCAGTGTGCATTTAAGATATCTAGATTGTTTTTCAATTTGAAGAATATATATAATTTCAATTTTTTGCTCGATATCCTTGCAGCATATAAATGAGCATATAATATGATAAATTCCTTGTAAAAGCTTGTGTATTGGCAAATTAGATTTGAATTTCCGTTAACTTAGTGTAGCAATTCTGACTACAAAATGACCTAACAATTTCCTAATAAAGTAAATTAAATCTTTAATTGATTTTTTGAGAAAATATAGAATCATGTATCTAGCTGTAAGGAATGAATAAACATGTCTCATTGTATAACACCTGTGGCTTCATACCTTTTGTAATGTTTGGTGCGTTATCTTAGAACAACATGAATATTTTATTTTTAAATCCCAGCTCTAAGGATTTCCTCACTTTTTAGACATATATTTTCTGCTGAATGAGAAAACACTAAAACTAGCTATTTGGATGTCCACTCTTCCTTTGAAAATCCTTATCAATCCAATGCCCTGACATACTTATAAAAGCTTCATGTTATATGAAGCAAGTCCAAATCTGATGTTAATGATATTGCTTTAATTTCTTGCAGCTGAAGTGTTATTTGTTCTTTACCCTTATATATATTTGTTGGGATAATCACTTCCTTGTGGAATATAAGGTGACTACCATGATTTATTAAATCTCTTAAAATCAATGTCTTCAACAAAAGAAAATGGCAGATGTCCACAAGCATCAATTCCCCAATTTTGAAATGAATTTTCTGTGCTTCTTTCTATCATAATTTCCCAAATCTTTGATCTTAATTCAAACAGTGTAGGCTGAAAAACATCTTTTTTAATAGACGTAGAAGGGATGATATGGATGACAGGATCATCATCTTGCGTGCTGTGAATGATCATGTTTTCTTTCATCGCACTTTTCTCTTGAAGATTCAGATATTTCTTTTATCTTCAAATATTATGTTTTATGTTCTCTCAAGATGATCAGTAAAGTGTTTGCTTAAAGTTTTTGAAACTTTCTTTCGGTTTCCTCTTGATAGTAAGTAATATATTCCCAGTAGCGCACAAGTTCATAAAACCTCACGGTTAGCACCTCTTCAAGGAGTGTAACGTCTCTAGGTAGTTACTACTAGGATCGGACGAGGAAGTGCATGCAATAATTCATGTTTAGAGCAATCCTTCATATATATATATATATAATATATATATATATATATAGATATTATATTATATATATATAATAATATATATAATATATATATATAGATATTTTTTTTTTTTATAGTATATTTTAAAGTTCACCACTCATGGCAAGCCCTATTCAAGGAGTGGAACTTTCTAGGTAATTTATCCTAGATCCAACTAAGATTTGACCCGCGACCTGCCATGCGACCTCGTACTCTCTACTGTAGAAAGCCACGTACGTCAAATATTATATATATATAATATATAATGATATATATATATATATATATATTATATATATATATATAATATATATATATATAATATTATATATATATTATATATTTTATAATATTAAATATATATATATATAAGGTAAGTATAAATGAAAATTTCATTCTCCGGCCGGAGACTGGCCTGCGCCGGAATTAAAATTCATTCTCCGGCCTCCGGCCTCCGGCCAAAATCAAAATTACTCGCCGGGTGCATCCTAATATATATATATATATATATATATATATATATTATATAATATATAATATATATATAATACTATATAATATATATATATATATATATATATATATAATATATATATATATAGCCATATGATATAAAATATATATATATATATATATATATAAATATAATATTATATAGTATATATAATATATATATATACGGAGAGCATCACTCACTGTTAACAGTAACCATAATATTTGTATTCCACTCTCCAAAAATACTGCGTTTTGATTTGAGAATTAAGAATAATAAAGGTAGGAAAAGAATAGGTAAATCACCTGCTTTAGTTATTTCTATCAACTCTTCTTCCTTCAACTGAGATTTCAAAACTGGAGAAGAAGTTGATAATACTGCGAGAACACCAAGCCTTCTCCTAAGTCCAAGGTAAAAAAGTGGGACTTTGCGGCCAGTCACTAATTGCTGTTTAAATTGTGGTGGTGTGAAGTCAGTAAAAAAATTGTGTAGTTAGTAAATAGAGACGAAAAACAGCGAAATAAGGATAGGCTTTCTAAGGGAAATGATTAGCTTTTGATAGTAAAGTTAAAGACTTTTTCTTTTCCTTATCAGAGTTTAGATTTTAAAAGACAAGTACTTAAAAGATTTATTCAATATAAAGTATTTTATTTACCAATCAAGATACTGATGAATTTCAGTTATGAGTTAATTTAAATTTATTAAATAAAGGTTTTTATATAAACAATAAGATACGACGAATTTCGTATCTGATGGTTTATATATTATTATTAGTTTATATTTATATAATAATACAACCTTGAGAAACTGAGGAATTGACATTTTTAATACTTATGATTAATTTTAATAATTGAAAACATTTCTTTAAATACTTAGGAAATATAGCCTTATTTAAACTTATTGTACTGAATTAGAAATTGAACTATCACATGATCCATGATATGAAAATTGAGAATGTGTCAATTTAGTGATTTTTATAAATTTGGCTGATTTACTGAGAGACTTAACTTAGTATTAAAGCAGAGCCAAAGCAAGACTAAGCTAAAGGCAAAGATTAACCAGACACAAGGGATAGCGAAGCAACAAAATAAGCCCTAAGTAAAAGGGGCCAGCCTAGATAAAAACATGACCAGGATAAAAAGGTCCTGCCGGATAAAAAGTAGGTGCAAAACACAACCAAAATAAAAGTAGGTCCGCAAAATGAAAGACCCTATAAAATAATAATAATTAGTTTCATAGGCATTTGGTATGACTTTAAATATTTAATTATTCTAATGATATTAACTATTTTATCTTAATATTTTTGAAAGAAGATGCCTTCCCATCAATAAGAATGTCGGAAGAGTCGTATCTTAATTGAAAAATGGACATTCTCAGACAAAGAGGACTGTTGCATGGGTAAGTACTGGAATTCATATTTAGTATAAGTCTATTTACTCCTATGGTATATAAGTTCTTATATTGAAAGTTATTAAGTTTAAATTATATTATATTAGGTTATTTTATAAAATTTGTAAGACTAACCTGCACAAATTTTATATTCCACTTTTATTAGGTCTGTATTTATTAGAATCTGGGATAGAGCCGTTTTAACTTTTAACATTCGGCTTCAATTATTATAAAACATAAAACTCTTGGTTTTATTGAAGAAAACTTTGGAAATTTATTAAATCATTCAAATAAATAATTATTTACTAGAATAGAAGAAAATATATATATAAAGATATGGGTTAAGAGTCCAGAATTGGAACATTTTGAGCATTTATAAATTTAAATAATAATCATTTTTATTAAATAATAATAAATTTGCCTTAAGACTACAAGTTTCATTTTATTCCAACTCATTGAAATATTGTTCCTTAAAATTAAGTATACCATTTTTTTATTCATTGGAATATTTTTCCTTAAAATTAAATAAGAATTTTACCGGTACCAAAACTTGGTTCTAAATTTAACCATTAAATAAGCATGTCTTAGGTCACCTCTATATTCTCCCCCACTAAGTCTAAAACCCCCCCTCATTTTCGACATTTTATTTAAATGGAGGAGCCTTAGATCAAAGGGAAAACACAGAATGGTAACAAGATATTTCAATACTAAAAATTAACAAAACAATAATAAGGCAATGGATTTCATTATTTTCTCAATAATATATACAAAAATAATATTATAATAAATTGATTAACTCTGGGTAGATTAATTCTTACACTGGGTAATTTTTAATTGGGTTTTGGAAAACAAAACATTTTGATGCTGGAGCAAAAGAAATATTTGGCTCTTGCCCAGGATTTTTATACATATCATTAGAATAATAATTAACAGGAGGCAAGTTATAAACATAATAATTATTTGGATACTCTGGATATTCATCCAATGTGGACGGCTGGACATATACTTGAAAAATCTCATCGGTGGATAGAACTGAAGGCGAAGGTAACAAAGGCGGCAATCTAGTAGGTTCAGGGTTAACTCTCGGTGGAATTGGAAATTGATCTGGGAGTATAAGGTTCTGGTCTCCTTTGGACCTTAGTTTGGTTGTAACCTGGCGATTTGGGTGTAACCCATCAGAGATCAATGGAGAATTACTCCATTCTCTGTATATTTTTTTCTTTTTAAGAGTATACATGTCCTGCATTGGCGGCATTACCAAGTATACTGAGACCTTAGAGTTGATGTCTGTAACCTTTTTAGTCACCTTTTTCTGCAACCTCTGTCGTAAGTGCCCATTCTATCAAAATTCAAGTATAATTTATATTTTTTTCATTCTCTTTACGAAAACAGCCACTTCGGAAGAACCAACTATCAGCAATTTTGCCATTACGAGAAAAGGAAAATAAAGATTTATGTAAAGATAGAAAGATTAGTGAACGATTCTTTCTGTGAATTATATAAACGTGGATTAATAAGCAGTATAAACATGTAATTATTAAAATAATTAATAATTTAATAATATTTCTTTAGTGTACTAACCGATACCGATACTAAATTTTGATTAATTTCATTTGTGTAAACAAGATGTCTGAACGTCAAGATTTAATATGCCGATTGACGATAATTTTGACGACGAATATAAGTTTTATCAATAAAAATTGATAAAATTTTTTAAGGTATGAAATTATGTTAATACTTTAGAAAAGCACATCTCCGATATCAGTTGTGTGTGTAATTCCACAACGGATATTGGCGATGAAAAAAAATCACTATTTTTAAACCCTTGGGTACGATACCAAACAGTGTCCTTTATATGATCCTGAATCTTCTGAGGAGTATTTATGCATTGTATTTTCATTCATCAGCGGCTGCATCTCCTCACATAGAATACAAAAAAATCTGAAATATGAAACTTTCTCTCTCTCCTCCCCTTGCAACATCGTCATGTACCATGACCAAGAGCCAAGGATTGGAGTTTATTATATGTATATATATGCATAATACAAGGTACATGCATATATATAACATATAATGTAAATATATATTAGTGATGCACTTCATATGTATATATATATTTATATATATTAGTTTTGTAATTTCATGCTGCGAGAACATTTAAGTAAAACATGCTTTTATTGTAATAAGGCAATAGTGGGGGTATTAAAGATCAACTAGAAAGACAGTTTAAAAAGTTTAGAACATGAATTGATTTTAATTTTTCAAAAGAAAGAGAAAAATTTCTCGAACTCGGAGATTGCCGAGTACATTTAACTTTTACTTATTATTATAAAGAATATTGAAAAAAATATCATTATGAATTTAAATGATTAGGGGACAAAAAAACTTAGAAGAATCTTTTAGAAAAGCTTAAGATTTATTTTTTCGTTAAGTTTATACTTCAATAGTAAGAAATATTTTATTTTTATGTTTTCCCTGTTTGTGTTTCTTTCGGAACTTAGACATTTTCAGTTATGTTATGAATTTATTAGTTGTTATGTAGCACCAGAAGAATTTCTGCAGTACTATTTAAGGAATTTGTTTGCTGTGTTTTAAGAAATGTTTAAGGGACGGAACGGCTCCTATCTTGGGCTACACACTCAATTTTGTTGCCAACTCGCCGAACCAGTCTTCGTAATGTAAGATCAGGGAGTAAATTATTGTCTTTTAGAGCAACAGCTCCCAGCACCACTGTGGCTGGCAAAATTTCTCCAGGTATTACTAAGAAAATGATAGGTTTTGTACAAAAGTGGTTATTAAAAAAGTGTAAGGGGATTTCCAAGTAGGAATCCACTGAAACGGTATGGTTATGTGTAAGGCCAGAAACGGCGTGTATACCAATGTCCTTAGAAGGTTTCAGGGTATGTTTCAATGTTTGAGGAATTTTTTCACTACTAATTAGACTAACTCCAGCCCCACTATCAATTACACAACCCTCAAATTCAAGACTATTTGGTTGAAACGCCACAGTAATTTTCAGCAGATCAGAGGTGTAATTTTTACAGTTTACAGTCACCATGCGTACCCTACTAATTAATTCTTGGGGAACTTTGGTCAAAACTACAGGAAGGTCTGTGGATATAGTAGTGTTCTTAGAGTTAGAAACTAAAGGAGACGTCTCTTTGACTTGTAATGTATCGTCTTTTGGACTGTGACTGGATTTATCATTTGTAAGCGAGTCTGTTACTGTACTTCTCTCCACCGATTGACTCACATCAGTGGAGATTGAAAGTTTAAAGGTGGTGTAGACGGATTCTGTTCCATCTCTGGAGGAGATTTTCTGTAATAGATATTACTTACTGCACTAACATTGTGCTCACTAGGAGAAGAACTACATGTATTTGTGTCCTGAGAGTTCTGTATTTTTTGTGATGGAGTTCTGTGAGAACAGTTCATCCCAGGGTGAGGCCCACCGCAAAAGGGACAAATAGCTTTACGAATCTTCTGGGGAGAAGACGAAGGAGATCTACGTGACCTGCAATTAGACTTTACATGGCCTTTCTGTCTGCAATAGCTGCAGATTCTCAGATATTTATAGCAATTATGTATATGATGACCGACCTTTGTGCAGAAACTACACACCAAGGTTTTACGATCGACAGTGTCTAAGTGTGACATTTCAGGATTAAAGGTTCGGTTATTTTTATGTGAAGGAATTCGACGGTGGTTGTCGCGGTAATAACGACTACCCTCGCGATTTCTAGGCAATAAGTTATTAGCAAGGTCCTTGGAAGGGTAATAAGTTTGCCTGTGGTTATTTACTAAATGTGCTGTTATGTTCTGTGGAGAAGAATAATTATGTGTGGAAAGTATAGGAGAATTATTAAACTCGTTATTTTTGACATTCAAAAATTCAGCGTATTCCACTATGTCTTCCCAGGAAGTACGACCATTGTTATTAAGTTTTTTACCTTTTAGGTACTGTCTGACGCCTTGTTCAATATTTGGAGGAAGGCTGTGAAAAAAAATGGTGTGGAGAGATTCATGACCGCACATATCCAAACCATGATAAGCGCGACTAGCCAAATGTTCAAATTCCAATCTGGTGGCAAACCCACGAATACTCTCATTTCTGTAACGACGGGCAGAATTATAGGCCTTTAAATGATATTCTTTCATTTTCTTTTCTTCGTCTTCATAACATTGGATGAGAGTTTCACGAACAGAAAAGTAATCTTTATTGTCTTTGGTGACCCTACGATAGATTTGAAAGAATTTACCCTGTACTTGTCTGCCGAGAAAGTGTAACCATTGAGAATATGAATTTGGATATTGGAGCCGACAGTAAGCCTCAAAATCCTTTAAATATGATAAGTTTTTCTCAGTTCCTAATTTAAATTTACCCGGGTCAACTATTTTAGATATCTGTAATGTCTTGAGCGACTGTGTCAAGTAAAGAATCGCTTCTTCCATCTTGTCAATTTTTTGTTTAAGGATGGGACCCGAGTATATGTCTGGGGGAAATGTTGGTTTAGCATTTCTTTGTCTTTGAGAAGACCATCTTTGAGTATTATTATGGGCCAAGGCCAAATTTAGGCCTTTCCACAGGATATTCATCCATATGTGTTATTGATATAGGTTTATCGTTAGTAGTCAAAGGAAAAGAAGTATGCTTATGGGATGGTAAAGAAGGCTTTGGGTGAGGTGGCTCATCTAAATTTACGAGCAGTGTGTCCTGTGATAAAGGAGTGTGTTGCGGATTAGTATATTTATGATCTTTTTGTGTAATATTATTTTTCTCTAAATCTTTATACCAATCATATTTAAGTGGTTCGTGTGGTTTTCCCAATCTTTGTGCTACTATCTGTTTCTCACGTGTATATTTTTCTAACCACCGACCAAGTTCCGACATTGATGTGACTCCATTTTCATCTGTAGAGTCGTCTGTGTTTACATGTGTAATACTATCCAAAGCTAGGGCTTGTTCATGTTCTACATGTGATCCTGTATGAAACGTCATAGGACCATGCGGGTCGTGTAACCATGGATCCCTAATTGAATCTAAGTCTGTATTTCCCACTGTTGATTTATTAAATTAATTTCTGTTTTTTCGTCAACTCGGTGGGATTCAGACATATTTTTAATTTATTAGATGAGATGTTTATAGTTTTAATAGTATGTTTATAGTTTTAATTAGTAACCTAACTATCTAAATAAGGCACAATAGAATCAGTTCAATCTCGTTATTTCAGTATTATTTAATTGATATTATTAGGGAAAGTACTTTAATAAGCATTAATTTCATTAAAGGAATGTAAGAACATTTACTAAGTTGTATTTTGAATATTTTGAATACCATAAAGTGACGGAGTGATCTAAATCACAACCCAGCGCAACCAGAAAAGGAACACAAAGTCCCTGTTCGGGCGCCACTTTTTATTTTCTGGTATTTATATAGCGGAGAGCGGAATACTTCGGTTAAGAAGTAACCATAATATTTGTATTCCACTCTCCAAAAATACTGCGTTTTGATTTGAGAATTAAGAATAATAAAGGTAGGAAAAGAATAGGTAAATCACCTGCTTTAGTTATTTCTATCAACTCTTCTTCCTTCAACTGAGATTTCAAAACTGGAGAAGAAGTTGATAATACTGCGAGAACACCAAGCCTTCTCCTAAGTCCAAGGTAAAAAAGTGGGACTTTGCGGCCAGTCACTAATTGCGTTAATTGTGGGGTGTGAAGTCAGTAAAAGAATTTGTTATATAGTAAATAGGAGACAGAAAAACAGCGAAATAAGGGATAGCTTTCTTATAGGGAAATGATAGCTTTTGATAGTAAAGTAAAGACTTTTTCTTTTCCTTATCAGAGTTTAAGATTTTAAAAGACAAGTACTTAAAAGATTTATTAAATATAAGTATTGTTATTTACATTCAAGATACTGATGAATTTCAGTTATGAGTTAATTTAAATTATTAAATAAAGGTTTTTATATAAACAAAAAGATACCGACGAATTTCGGTATCTAATGTTTATATGTTTATATTTGGTTATCTTTATATAATAATACAACTTTGAGAAACTGAGGAATTTCAGTTTAAGAATCTTTATGATTAATTTTAATAATTGAAAACATTTCTTTAAATACTTAGGAAAGATTATGATTTATATTTAAACTTAGTTGTATTGAATTGAGAATTGAACTGATTCGTTTTCTTGAGATTGAATGAAATTGAGAATGTGTCAATTTAGTGATTTTTATAAATTTGGCTGATTTACTTGAGAGACTTAACTTAGTATAAAGGCAGAGCCAAAAGTAAGGACATAAGCTAAAGGCAAAGGATTAAGCCAGACACAAGGGATTAAGCGAAGCAACAAAAGTAAGCCCTAAAGTAAAAAGTGGGTCCAGCCTAAGATAAAGACATGACCTAGGATAAAAAGGGTCCTGGGATAAAAAGTGATGCAAACACAACCCAAAATAAAGAGTAGGTCCCAAAATAAAGACCCTATAAAAATAATAAGAATTAGTTTCATAGGCATTGGTTATGACTTAAATTATTTAATTATTATAATTATATTAACTTTAATTTATCTTATAGGTTTTGAAAGAAGATGCCTTACCCTATCAATAAGAATGTCGGAGAGAGGTCTTTATCTTAATTGAAAGATTGGGACATTTCATCAGGACAAGGAGACCGTTGCATGGGTAAGTACTGGAATTAATATTTAGTATAAGTCTATTTACTCCTATGGTATATAAGTTCTTATATTGAAAGTTATTAAGTTTAAATTATATTATATTAGATTATTTTATAAAATTTGTAAGACTAACCTGCACAAATTTTATATTCCACTTTTATTAGGTCTGTATTTATTAGAATCTGGGATAGAGCCGTTTTAACTTTTAACATTCGGCTTCAATTATTATAAAACATAAAACTCTTGGTTTTATTGAAGAAAACTTTGGAAATTTATTAAATCATTCAAATAAATAATTATTTACTAGAATAGAAGAAAATATATATATAAAGATATGGGTTAAGAGTCCAGAATTGGAACATTTTGAGCATTTATAAATATTAATAATAATCATTTTATTAAATAATAATAAATTTGCCTTAAGACTACAAGTTTCATTTTATTCCAACTCATTGGAATATTGTTCCTTAAAATTAAGTATACCATTTTTTTATTCATTGGAATATTTTTCCTTAAAATTAAATAAGAATTTTACCGGTACCAAAACTTGGTTCTAAATTTAACCAGTACATAATTTGTCTTGAGGTTCACCTCTCTATCATTTCTGAAATATATATAATATATATATATTATAATATTATATTATATATATATATATATATACTATATATATATATTATTATATATTATAATATATAGTATATATATATGCTACCCAAACCATCCACATGCATTAATAACTAAGTTTTAGGTCACACATGCAGTCTAACATTAGTAACTACTGTAAACTAAAACTTTGCAATTTAGGCTTATATATATACTATGATACCGCACCTCAACCATCCATATACCTATTCAACCCTTTCTTAAATGTGGCAATCGAGTCACACTCAACAACCTCACGTTGGCAGCCATTCCCAATTTAACACACCCTATTACTTGCAATGCATGCTTTCTCTATATCAGATGCATTGCTTTCTTCTTTTAATTCTTCTTTTAATTCTTCTTGGTCAACTGTCCATGCTCTACTATGAAAGAATTTATTGGTCTCTGTATTTATCAATAGATGTAAATATTTTTGTAGACTTGTATCATGTCCCTCTAGAAATCGCCTTTCTACAGAACATTTCCTAACTCTTTCAGCCTTCCTCCTCATAAGCTCTTACTCAACCAGAATACATCTTGTTGCACTCGCTCTAAGAATATCTAGTCGTTTCTTTAAATAAGGGCGCCCAAACTTGTGACAATTTACCTCTATTACTGCCTACATAGCTTTATACAGTTTACTTATAATCTTCCTTGCTCTTGTAAACAACAAGCGATATTATTATGCCGCTTTCTTGTAGCTTATTTTAGCTTTCCAAACACGATTTAGCTACTTTCAAATTTACTGCTTTAATCACACCTAAAATCTTTTTCTTGGTCACAGACCCAAGCCAATCCCCATTCATATCGTAGTTAACACTTTTATTTGAGTAACCTAGGGGAAGAACCTTGCACTTTTTACTATTAAAATTCATTTGCCACTTATGCTGCCCACCCAAGAAGTTTAACATTGAATCATTTTGAATCTTTATACATCCTTCACTATTCCTAACTGTTGTGGCCACTTTGGTATTTTCATCTGCAAACTTGAAAACCTTGCATTTAAGTCCCTGCTCTAAATCATTTATATATATGGAGGACATAGTGGCCCCAGCACTAAACCCTGTGGGACACCACTCTTCACTAATTTCCCATGAATGATTTATTGCCATTTAGTAGTACACACATTTCTATTTCGCAACCACTCTTAATCCAACCATTTGACCACTCCAACCATATACACATTGCAATAATCTATCTTCATCAGCCTGTATGTGGGGAGCCTATCAAAAGCGTGCCTAAAGTACTACAATATACATATCAACTGATCTCCTTCTCGTCAATGCAGTCAGTTATGTATTCCATACAAATTCTTAAAAGGTTTGTCTGACATTGACCTCCCTTTCTGAAACCGTGCTGCGAGTCATACAATACCTTGTTATCTTCTTAAATTATGCCTGTATGATTTCATTAATTTTCCAGAACCTTTACAACCAGATGTTAAGTAACTGGCCTATAAATTTCCCAATTCCTTACTTACCTTTTTATAAATAGCACAAATATGCTTGTTTTCCAGTCATCTGGTACCTCACAAATGTCTATAGTCGCTTAAAATCAGAATACAGTGCCCTTTGCAAAATACTATTACTATCCTCTTTCCAGATTCTAGCCATATATACCATCAGGCCTGCAGCTTTACTTGGATCAATATGATCTAATAAATGTTTTAATTCTTTACATCAAATTCCAAATTCTCGTACAGTATATTTTTACATGCATACAAAGAATATTAGTCTTCCAACTAATTACTAATCTTTCCTGTGAGTAACACACCACACAACCCCAATGAAGCAACAATAATCATTGAAAATGTTGGACCAACTCCTTATCTGCCTTCAACATAAATTTTTGCATCAATTTTTAATTGGACCAATTGTCTATCACTTACTTTTAAATTTCATAAAAGATAAAAAACTTTCAGGTTCTTTTACTATTCCTTGGCTAAATTAATTTCTGGCCTCTCTCTTTTGGCTTTCTTATTGACTGCGTTAAAGTATCATCTATTTTTTCTATTAATTTTCTTTTTTGCTCTTCCCTATTACTACCTTGAATATTTTAAAACATCCTACGCTTTCATTAATTTTCTCTTCATCTCTCTATTTCACCAAACAGGATTTATGTCTTCGCCACCTAATGGGTTTATCCTTTAACATACTGACTGATAATTCATTAAAATTTTCTTAAAATGTTCCCACATATATTAACAGTGAAATTTATGTATGTATTAGATCTCGTTAATATTCGTTCAGTAATGTTATCTCACAAGGATTACCCAGTATAGTTACCTCAGAGCACATACGTGCTTGGAGAATAATTAGGTACAATCGACACTAACGGAAAATCATAAAGGACTTTTTACCCTATTAACTTAGCAATTTGGGCCAAGATATTGCACATTCATATATAAATCTAAATTATATTATGCGTCACTAGAGTCCTAAATTTGCTCCTTCAACTCTAAATCTTCATCCACCATAGCTTTCATTGCTTAGTAATATTATTTAAAGATAACATTTAAGAAAAGGTTAGATTTGTTTTATGGATGGGTTGGGTATCATATAATATATGACGAAGCCAAATTGGCGGTTTTTAGTTATAGTAGTTATTAATGTTAGATGGGCATGTGTGACCATAACATAGTTAATAATGCATGTGGATGATGTTTTATCATATTATTTATATATATCATTAGGTTTGACTAAGCCAAATTGGTGTGGATTTGTAGTTACAACAATTTGACAAGCCCTAGGGTGCTTTGTGAATTTCCATGAGCAAGTTTGGTTATTGGTTGACTGGGACAGCTAAGATAGGCCCCATGTGGCTTCTTACTGTTCTCTACTATTCTTAATTGTCTAATGTCCTTAAGTCTAATAGTGCATCCATAATCTGTGGGTTCTTGAACCTCAATGGGTTCAAAAAGTTACTCAGTTACAATTTATGAATGGCAGAACTTACTATGGTTCACATAATATAGACAAGGAATCCGAATGAAATGCAGGAAAATTCAAAAATTTCACCCATTTATTGACATACCTTTTTCTTTACTTTGTTGCATCGCGTGTGCTCAGATTTCTTTCACATTTCCGCATCTAATTCTTGACTTTGGCCAGGAGGTCTATAAAATGCCCCAATTCTATATGATTTATTGTATATAAGGATATCTACCCACACTGATTCAATATCATGATTAATTTTAAAGTTAGTCATTAATACAGATTGAATATTCTTTTAACATTAATTGCCACACCAATAACCATTCGAGGTGAAACTGTCTTCATAGATTTTTTTTTTAACCTCCTATATAAAATGTTATTGAATGTAAGAAACTATCATATATATAATTTTTAATAAAGTTATCTCATTAGATGATCATATTTTGACAATCTTGCACGTCTAGAGTATATGTTAATGACAATATTTTTCCCTTATTGTTAATGACATTGTAAGCTTCTGCTTGTAAGAAGTCCACTAGGCCTATTCTACAATGGAGAGCTATAACAGTCAGTCAGTCTAATTCAATGGTTTTGTCAGTGATCATTGATCATTGATCTTGGAGAATTTAAAATTAAATCTATTCTTGACCACATAATAGTTTTATGATGAAGATGCATCTGAATTCCACTATCTGATACCCAATTTGTATTTTCAAAATCTTTTTAGGGTTCTATGGGTTCCTCTGCTTTAATATATTTAACAGTTATATTTCAAGCTAATTACTGGTTAAAATATAGTACAAAACTTATTTGTGAAGCTGTATATTTGAATTCATTTTCATGAATGTTTACATGAGGTGGATCATTTAGAAGACATCTCGTGAATGAGTAATTGGTTTTGTTAACTTAAAAATTTAATCAATAAGGTCTCTGATTGTTTCACTAGAGTGAATATAAAGCTTCCAGAATTCTTTAAGCAGAAACCTGAAGATTTGAATCAGAAAAGCAAAGTGCACAATCAACCCATAATACAATATAATATTGTATTTTTGGAGATCATTCCATTAAAAATCATATATCATTTTAGAAAATGTCTTAGGATGCTGCCTTGAGGGACTCTGATTCATCATTCAAAGTAGCTGTATTTTAATACTTTTTCTAAATATCTTTATAATTATTAAATACCATTAGATATTCCTAATACTTATACTGCAACACCGTAAACATATTAAATCCAATATTTTCACTCATAATATTAGCATTCTTATATATCACCCCAGTCACTCATTACTAAGATATTATGACACTTCTTCTTTCTATTACTCATCAACTCTCAACTCTACTTTCCACAACTAAGCTATAACAAAACACGTTTAACATACTCAATAACACACCTATAACAGTTAGCCAGCACAACACTCGATTCGAGGCGGGGGCGAGCTGACGATGGCCACACTGCTCTAGTACCAAATCTGGCGTTACACCCACGAGACTCTCCCACATCACAACCACCTTAGCGACACAATTTTTTTTTTGTAAAATCACAACAAGGCCTAATACCGACCAGCCACTACAACACAATATAAATGTAAATTCTAATGAAATAAAGTTTATTAAAGTTTGAATTAGACGTCGAGCATGCACCCCAGCGTCAGCTGGAGATGAAACGCACCACCATTAGAGCGAGGGGTCGACTCGGACCATCACTGTTTAAAATTCGTCTTTACATGATAATTTTCAATTTATATTTTAATTTTTTTACTTATATATATTATTTATTCATATTAAAAATCGTAATAAGTAATAAAAATGTTCAAATAAATAAATAAAATCGAATAAAATATAGGTGGTCCGATTCACCCCTCTCCGCCCAAACATTGACCAGCTTTCCTAGCAAACCCTATCAGTATCTTTTTCTATAAAATTTCATATTTTTTTAAAAAAATTCTCACATTAACATAAGCTACTTTTTATTAATTTAAATTAATTATCACGTAATCACAAAACTACCTCAATAATAATACGCTAAAATACGAAAACAATCGAGGCCCTAGATACCACACCACCCCGAGCCACCCTACCATCATTTTCTCCACGGCGCGAATGGGTTATATTCGAGCAGTTTCATACTTAATTACCGATCTTTCTGTCCTCAGTCTACTGTTAGACCGGCACATATAAACATTTACTGCGCGGGCTTTGGTACTATAAAAAAATACTATTACTCCTAATTACTACCAGCTCTTAAGCTCCTCTCGATCGTCGTTCCAGAGACTATCTCACTTCAAATCTTATGAGATCTCAACAATATACTTACTTCCTATAGCTAGCTTAAAAAAACTCAATTTCACAGTGAAGTTCTATGAAGAAATTTTGCTATATCACGATTCGTAATACATTTATTCTCTTACACATTTTTCTTAAAAGAATAAAAGAAGAGATCAGTTTCTAGAATTAAAATCTGAGTCTATAAACTGTAGGTCATACTTACACAACCTTCCTCCGGGCGATGCATTGGCATTCCTGGGCGACGATAGAGCTTAGTATAAAGAATATGAGGTAGCTAGAAGAATTTTTTTCTAGTTTTTTCTTAATCACCTATTTAATATCCTACCTGTTCATTATTATAGTCAAACCTTCTAGCAGTATAACACACAGGTAACATTATATACGATGTGTCCCTCACCTCTATTGCTCTTCTCCGCTAGAACTAGTAGAATTTTAATATTGAATAGGTATAGTAGATATCTTACTATACTATTCAGGAAAATTTATCAGGTATATCAGTGTATTATAATAATCATAATTGATGGAAAAAGGTGGTGTATGTCATCAAGATGTTGCCTATATGAGAGGATGAAGTGTGAAAATTGAACGCAATACAAGAGGTATAGTATACGCATACACCGTTAGGTATATATACACTAGATAACCCATACCAATGTAATTTGACTATAATTTAGGTATGTGAACAAGTGCAAAGATGAATCACAATTTGTATGTAATGTTCAATATCAATATTTTATACGTATATATGATTATATTTTTACATATACTTTATTTATTTATCAAGTGTAAATCTTAAATTATTCGCTACTTATTTATAAAATTATTATAAATAATTAAAATAAAGATAATAATAGTTTAATAATAATAAGAATATAAAAAATCAAAATAAAATATTACTCCAACATCTAAACCTAAGTCTAATATATTATATATATATATAATTTAAATAAAGAGCTAATACCCTAGAGTTTAGGTATCAAGGTGTGAAATAAAATATGGTTTCATAAATAATTATATAAGTTTCGATATAAGTATTAATAGAGTCGAATGAGTCTTTTTTAATTACAATATAGAATAAATTATGTTCACATATAATATCAGTTCTATAATTATTTTTATATGCAGAATCATAACTGAGTAAAATGACAAAATCATTTACTGAGTAGAGTAATTTTATAAGAAGCTAATTGTAAAAAAGTAGAAATAGTTCCGGCCGGAAGCAAGTAGGTTCTAGCCATCACGAACTTCCAAATAAATCACCATGGTTCAGTGAGTAGAACCTGGTTTCCAGTAGTACAGTACTAATATTATACCCTAAATATATACAGTAAATCTTGTATTACTTGACCAATAACTCTTATCTAATAACATTAATGATATGTTATATTGAAATGTAAAAGAAATGAATATGAAAATAACCAAATAATATTGCTTATTTTATTAATAACATTTGGCAACCTTGTCTTATATTAGATATATCATAAACGTGAGATATGTTTTAAAATATTCATGTTTATTTAGAATAGTGTATGAACTCGAGATTATAGTAGTACTTGATTTAAATAAGTTTTAATGACAGATAATTAGTAAATATCAGTACCTTTACATACAATTAATTTTATTAATGGACCAAACCTACTATATAAAATATAATTTAGTATTAGTAACAAAAAATTCAGTTTAATATATAGTATACAGTATAGACGACTGGAGGCATATTGCTAAACAATCTTCATCATTTAGTTAATAAGATATAACTTCTAATATGACCTTTCTTATCATTATTTTGATTCACAGTTACAGGTTAGGTTTCATAATAGGATACTTCATATAAGTTCAGTAGTTTATGAAATATGTATTGTTATAGGTAATATAATACGATAAGAGAGAAAATATACTGTATATATATATAATTATATATTAATAACAAATCTTTCTATATAATAATGAAATAGTGATATAGGGCTACAGAGAATAGAGCATGAGCCCATTAGGTGAAAATAATACTTATATAACTTTAAAGGTGATACGTGAGTGCACTCTAATTTTTTATTCCTTAGTATAATAAAATATATTAAAGAACTTAATCTAGTTTTCGTTCGCTTTCATTTATTGAGAGAGTTTGCATTAGTACGAATTTTGAGTCTAGAAGTAATGCACTAACCTATAAGGAAAACAGAATAACCTATAATAATGAAGAAATAGACAAAAGTTAACGATAATGAAAGTTTTATAAGTTACTTTTATGTGCAACCATTTAATACTAATCACTTAAAAAAAGTGAGGAACTCGTCGCTAGATCAGAAAAAATTCAATCTCTAGGTGTATGAACAATAAACAGGGCATGAGAGATGGAACTCACTTGTAGTTATTATTAATCGAGTACCATGTAAAATAAGTTCATCCGCCTGGGCTAATCGTCCTATAACAAGTCCCTAATAATCTATTATATATTAAATATATCCCCCTCACAAACCCCACGCATTGACTTCTATTATGCAACCTTTCTCTCGCCTCCTGCCAATACTCAGGCTTATATTCTTAAAATTATGCTCCTCTTCATAAAGAACAATTCCTTTTAATTGACTTAACCAATCTGATACAACTTATAATCTTAATCTTTCGGTCTCCAGTAACCCCTGAAGTAAGTTGATTTACCCAGGCAACACTCACTAGCTATCTTAATGCATACTGCTTAACTATATATGCTAACCCAGCTAATCGGTCCATATAATATCTACCTATTAATATTCTAACATATGGATAGCGAGAATAATGCCCTAATTAGTCAAATAATGATTACTATACTCGTTTATATCAATTATAATATCATATATTCTAAACTATTTCCTTCTGCACACACTGAACAGCGAATTTTAAGTAAAAAGAAAAACAAAAAATCTCCAATCACCAACTATTATCTGATGGAAGACTGTTGGCTAAATTTCGATAAATATACTCACTGAATACCCCACATTATTTTTCTGTACATACATCAAACAGCTCCTAAAATAACCGATCTAATATTGATATAAGTATATAATAGACACCCTAAGATTTGTATTACCATATTGAGTATTCAAAGTCAATTATATCCTTATAGAATGCTTATTAACCTTCATATTCTCATTATGAAGATAGTTAATGTTTGATAAAAAATTAGACAACTCAGATAACAACATCTCACTAGATACGGATTAAAAAACTGTCAGAACTCAACCATCTCTAATATCCAATTTCATACCCTAAACTCTGCTCTTACTAACTACTTTTTTACTCATTAATCATTCAAGACCCCTAATTACCGATGTTTACATTCATTATTTGGTCTATTAACCAAAATTAAAGTATGCGAAGAAAAATATTTAAACAATCAAATGAAATTTTGACTATTTCCAGTCATTGACCTCGGAGCACCATAACTAACTGATTTAACTTCACACATTCGAGCTGGGGGACTCTTCTGAGAATTTTTCAGAAATATGCTGGTCCACTAACCTATAAACCTCTTCTACACTTTTAAATTATTTCTTTTAACATTTATATTTTTTTAACTCATTTTTTTTCGAGAGAGCGCGTCAACGAGCATGCAACCGTGATTTATAAGTTTTCCACATTATACCCTTTACTTATTTTATCCAGATAGAATATACTCCTCTCTCGCTTCGTTTTTATAAAATTGGGGTGACAAACCACCTTCCTCGATTATTACTATTGTCACAATACTCATATATCGCCTCTTTACGACACTTAGAGAAATAAATCAGATAATCATGCTGTCATAAAAGCTGTGAGTATTAAGTAAAGTATAACTCAAGTAATTTAATCTAAGAGGTGGTGAATTAATTATAAAATACATATTAAATATATACCATAAATAACAATGGTACCTTAAAACAGTAATTTAATAGAATAAAAGAATAAAACTTGAAGTTCTAATTGTATTTAAATTATTTATACTCATATATGGTATTAGTCACCACTGTTTTAGTCTTGGAGAAAGTAGGCTACACCAAGTTAGGAGAATAATGAGAGGATGATATTAATAAAGATTCAAAATGTTACTTTAGATAATCACTTTTCTTGAGGAATAGTGACAGATAATATGGTACTAAATGATATTTTATAATAGATAAAAGTATATACATAAGGTTGTCTTGACACCTATAGTTTACTCTCAAATAAATATATATAAGTATTTATAAAACTACAATATGAATGGAATGTTGTGTTCGGAGTTCGATGGAGAGAGAATAAGATTAATAGGTTCCCTACTAGTGAATTATAGGGAGACGTATTTGGAAAGTAGCTATCAGTGTTGGAAGCTAGAAATAAGAGTAAAAAAGTACTATCAAAAAGAGAGTGACGAGTTCAACTTTAAGGCATGGCGAATGTCTAGATTTTTAACAAAGCATAAAAAAAAAATCGTAAGACAAGTACAATTGAAGGTTACACTGTATGATTAATAACGATTCTAGTAAGGCACCACTAATTCGATGTTGTGAGAGATAGACATCAATATTTGGCGGCATCCTTTATTTACTCCGATATCGGCCCTTAAATTTTGCTATAGTAGCTTGGTATATACAAGTTATGGGCAATCTGGAAAGAGATATACTTATCTTCATGGGAATATATAGAGAAGTTGCTAATCGTCACGCATATTAGGAAACGGCTGAACAGTTAATTGATAGTATATTCGATAGAAAGGCCATAATCATATCTATATTATCAAAGAGAAAAATAGAAATAACCAGATGATCTGAGAGAAATTTAAAATATTGTACTAATTCATATAAATTCTACATCCGTTATAAATTTTGTCGAGAAAAATATAGATTTTTTCTCGAATTATAAAGAAAGATATACTATTGTTTGCAGTGACAGTTTAGAGCGGGAATAAATAAGAGAGTTAAGTAACGAATCTCACTAAAGATAAAGTGTACCCATGAGTCCATTGCAGCTAAAATGGGAAACTGTTTGCTTAAATATTTTGACTATAGTTAGTGGCACCAGCAAATGGCTTGGAGATGTTTCCGTCTATTAAGTGAATTATTGCTGATTGAAGATTTACTAATTCTGAGCAACTATCGATCAAATTTATGATGTAAACGGTGAGTTCGATATTCATATCTCTGAAGCATGAGGCCTGTAAGTTATTCAACAAATCATTGATAATTGAGAGACGTAGCATGAAAATGCACATGCAAGTTAATCATATAAATATAAAGTTATTTATAGATGAAATGGCCGAAATTGGCTGGAATATTATTTGTATAACCGGATAGTGTCTAAATAGTTTAAATCTCTGCACAATTTGCGTGAATCGCAATAATTATTATTACTGGTTGTCTTTCAAATGATATTAGGTGGTTTGGTAAGTTCATATATAAATAAGTCAGCGTAAAATTAATTTTTTATCATTTTTAAGCGAGACTAAAAAAGACAACAATGAGGTGGCTCCTTAAGACTATCGTGGAATAAATTACAGTAACTAGAGTTATAATATTTGTGAATAAAATTCGAGATAAAATGGATAGTTAAATTCATGAAACGCAAATAAATTAAATTAATATATTATCAAATTTAACAGTTAAGATGGTGTAAAACATAGACTCGTATAAACCTATTTTCAGTAAAAACTACTAATTTCTTTTTGTATAATTTTATATGTATCACAGCATTGGTTAATAATAACTAATTCTATATTATTCTCATTTCACTATCTACTGAGATCGGATACGCTATTGATCTCGTATACTTAATAGATCTAGGTCAAAGAAGAGCCATGAGAGTATCATACGTTTTCTACTGGCTAAGGTGTAAAAAAGTAATACATAATACGAATATTTTCATAAGGATTAATTTCAAATTTCATTTTGTTTAGTTGCTAATTAATGTCGTGTCAATCTGAAGAGTTTGAACTCTTTGATAGACACGGAGAGATATGTAGAGTTAGGTGATATTTATGTATGTTTACAAATAGCATTTGCAAGTGGGTAATGTTTAGTAATCCTGACTCCCTCGTAGTGCTTTGGCTGTGTAAGTCGCTACAGGTAGGAATTATTGTGAATACTTTGTGTGAGTAAGTGGGTGAGATGTATAGACGAGAGACCAAGAACGCACTGACTCTGCTCGAGCGAGGCCGCACGAGTCATATGGACTTTTCGTATATCTGTCTTCGATCAGAGATACTATGTAGTCCGCTAATTGTAAATTAGAATCATAATGTGGGTGATCCGATAAACAAGTAGTAAATTGATGAGCTAAAAGACTTTTCAAGAGCAACAATATTGAATTATATTTCCTATGGATCTCGCAAATCTGTCCTCCGGGTCAGCATGATACTATCAAGTCATCAGATTATCTTTATCATTGTACCTAGAAGTATATATATAGTAATAATACTATATTAAACTTAGTTCTGACATAGGTGGATTGTCAATTATAAGTTAGCGGTAATATATACTGTAGATAATAATAATTATGATCATTATATTGATCACAGAAAGTATCTATATATAATTTGAGAACATTAACAGCACTATTCAATAGTTATATGATCACTCTTATATCTACGCTATTAAGCATACTATATATATAGTACTATATCTTATAAGCATACTATATATATATTATATTAACTAATTAATATATAAATAATATTATATATTAGATATATAGTATAATACATATACTATTACTGATGCCTTTTCCCGTTATGGAGACTTTGACTTTAATGTATTATCAAATATGTGTAATGCCAGTTTGAGGTTTCATTATCAGAATTTAGTTCTGAAACGAATTTTCCAAAGAATTATGTTCGTTTATATCTTATTTATACTCTGTGCTCAATTGGTAATGCGGTGTTTTTTGGTAAATCATTGAAAACCCCATTGTAAAGGATTAGTCATGATGAAGTTTAAAGTTAGTCAACGATACACAATACTATACACATATAAACAAGAATTATATTGGATAAAGCATTATAAAAGAAGAAGAGAGAGCAAATTTAATGAACTCGTTTAAAGATAAAAAAGATGAGTAGTCAGTTGAAACAGCAACAAATTATAATGAGCGTTTATGAATAATATTGCGAAATAGTTATAAACATATATATATATAATGTAACTATAGACATTACTCATAGTATACATATAATATACTAATATATATATAAGCTATATATTATATAATCTTATATGATAATAATATAGATAATAGTTTAATGATATATTAATATATATCTATATAGATATATTAACTAGTATAATGATATATTACAGAATAAACCAGTTCATATTATTTATGAAATAATAGCGTATGAAGCATAGATTATAAAAAAAAAAAAAAATATAATAAAAAGTACGATGATACACATATCAGTAAATAACAATAGACTATTATATGGAAAACGGCGTATAAAGCTTAATTATTACCGTATAAAGTAGTTTTATGATTTAAAATATAACGATACACTACTAAGGCGTTAAGATCTGAGCTATAGATATAAGGATTAACTGAGTAGGTCTTGTCTGTCAACTCCTGTTTGGAAAACAGGAGCGCGCAAAACTTTCGTGCCCCCTCGATGTCCCCAATCAGGCTCGAGCACCACCCTAAATGTGAAAAATTATATTGTTCCTTTGTTACGCTTCAATGCCTTTAGGGGAGCGCGCATACGACCGTGGGGGACTAGCAGGGAGGGTGAAGTGTTCTCCCTCCACTGTACGTCTCTATATGAGCTCGGTTGAAGATGATCCCCCGATCCTGATATCAATGCGGTCTACAGAGCTCTAGGTTTAGTACGGTTAGTTTTAAATCAGTAAAACAAACTTTATATATTATATATATATAATATACCTATAGGTTATCGTCTGCTATTACAATAACCTGACATGAAATGTATAGTATATACTTAGACAATATATATTATAATATACTCGGCGCTACGGTATAGATCGTGTATACGTAAACTATATATTTCTAATTGATTAACAGTTAGATAATATTATGGTAAACACCGGCTTCTGAAATCGTATATAAGAGAACTTATCTATAGTATACTAAAATTAATATATACTCAGTCTAGGTATGTATTAGTATATCAATACCATATAGCTAGAATTAGTAATAACCAAATAATATGGAGTTATTTATGAGATATACTCTACGTGGCAATGGCGTGATGTTATTGTCTTATATAAATGTTGTGAATTCAGTTGTCTTCATATGGATTTAAAAAACATGTGGAACATGGAGTATTCTTATAAATGATAGAGTCGTTTTTCGAGGAGAATCCTGTGTAAAAATACTCAATACTAGACCGGCATACTTAATAATAATATATATATATTATATTATTATTAAAATATAATCATATCTTATACTCAATGGATTATTATTAAGTTTTATGTATAATACTTATAATATTACATATTAGTAAGTGTATGAATTGAAAGTTGAATAGGAGATTATATAGGCACATTAGAATAGGTATAAAAATCATATGCACCTATTATAGACAGTAAATCCACACGAAGCCACGAATCATTTAGGTGAATGCGCTTGGAAATTATAATGAAAAAATTTGAGCTAACAAGTTATAAAAGTAGGTATCGAATGCTAACCGTCATAGTTCTATATGAGGTATGTTATAGTATATAAGTTTTGTTACAGCGGAGTGATCTTACAATCAATCTCATGAAGGACAATACGATACTTATTTTTGTAAAAAGATAATACCTAAGTAAAGAAATTATGCAATTGAGTCATACGAAAATAATTATAGGCATAAACACCGTATAAAAAGAATAAGTTATAATCAAATATTTTACTGACTTAGATACAATTTATAAAATATAGATCAAGGAGCGGAGAATCGAGTTAGGTTAAATATTGTTCATGGGATTAAGTTTAATCGAGTGAGAAAAGATGTATATATAGCATAATGTATATGCTAGCTGAAAAAGGAAAGTATAAGTAACTGAGTGTAGTGGTTTGGCTTAGGCCTGATAAGATTTAATATCCCTATAAAGGTGCATTGTTTTAGTTTATCCGTACGCATATTAAGAACTGGTTTGTGGTATCTAATCTTTTATTGTCTGCTATACATATTCAATCGGACCTATAGTCTATTTATCTTGAAAGTTTATATCATTTTTTTTTTTTTTCGACAATGACGCAGACTACTATTTACGGATATAATGTATATAGTCTCAACTGGTTCTCATATTGGTGGTATTTTTATTGATTGAGAGTATTTTCTAACTAATTAAAAACTCTCAATTGTGATATACGTAAAAAGGAAAAGACTAGATAAGGCCAGGATCTGGTTTAATGCATTTATTTTCTGCTTTTAGAAGAAACATGTTAGTATTATTTACTGTAGATGAGTTGTCTTAGAGAGCTCTAGAATAATTAACGAATAATATATTCGCTCAAAAATCTTGATCTAGCTTATAAAATAATAATTGATAGCTTATTTTTGCGAAATATTTAATTTCTTCAATTACTTCATTTTATACGATTATCTGGTAGTACACTTAATAATAGGGAATAAAACGTGAGTATGTATAAGTTTTCTACATAGAGTAAGCTCGATCAAATTCATAATATCTTTATAACATGTTGTGATTAAATTAGTTAATCAGAAGTACGATAAGTAGCAGTATACATTGCTATTACGGATCTTATTTATTATTGTCTTGGAGAATCACGATTCTGTTACATCTAATACTAAGCTGTTACGTTATATGTAATAAATTTTACCAAATTTACAATTTAAATCAAAGAATTGTAATAACTCTCTATCTACCACTCAGTATAATCATTTGTATAGAATGTATGGCAGGCCAATTTTATTGGTATTGAAGGTCAGTGTATATAGTTGAGCAGCTCATATGAGAAGAAATATTATATAGTGACTTATTCATTCTGTGTTTGATTTAAATTCGATAGCTTTGAGATTATATTTACTAGGTTGGATCAATTGATAAAAAATGACATTTAATTTTTTTATGTATGATATCATTTAGGCTATAATATCATGACCAAAATAATGATACGTATAAAGATAAATAGGTCAATTAGACAAGGTGAGAGGAAGAATGGCATGTAGGGAATGGACGGGATATAATGTTTTAGGCGCTAAAACATACCTGCTTTTACAGCTTTTTTCCGTATTAAAAGTATAAAATTATTATTTGTAATAAAAGTTAATTAATTTTTAGCAGAAATAAATTTATCGATAATTTCAATTTTATGCTTTATAAAATTAACTGAAAAATAAATATATTAATATGTAAGAATTGCTAATTATAATTTTTTCAGATACAATATCAAGCTATAAGAACAACATAAAAATCTAAAATACTTAGCAAAATAATACAATTTTTTAAATATTAAAATACAACGGTGCTCCCCAGGAAGGTAGCCGACTGTCAAGCGGGTACCACGCCACATCGACGAATAAAAGTTCTCAATAGCTTAAACGGCAAGTAGAGGAGGTCCTACTGGTATTACGTCAAGAATTGCGTGGAAAATATAATCTCGCGGCTGGCGCAAGGGGGCTACGTCGTGACAGAATATGGGCAGAGGGTACAGCTTTGCCATCGCCCAATAGATTAGTTAGCAAGAGCTCATCCTAATCGAGATAGTTAACATGTTTGAAGAAATAAAACCGTCTGATAGAGTGAGCAGACACAAGGCTAAAGTTTTTAAAGGAATAAATAGCTTATACACGATTTCATGACACCTGTTTGGAAAATAACAATGGAGTAATACAGATTATTATGTCAGGAGTCACCAGTTTAAACATGAACTCGATATACTTCTGTGGACTCTCGACATACTGGAGTAGACAGCGTCAATACTCCGCTATAGAATAAATCATACACCATACTAGTAGAGTCAATGCGTTATATTATACTATAAATAATATATAATATATATATTAATATATATTATAATGTATATATTAATATATTATAAATTATATAATTATTATATATATATATATTTATAAATATAATATATATTACTATAATTATATATATATTAAATAATAATATATATTTATAATATATCTAATATAAATAATATATATATATATATATATATATATAATTATATATATATAATATTATATATATTATATATATATATATGCTATTGATTTTACTCATGGGTTTTGCTAAGCGGAATCTGGCAACAAATAACAGGTAAATATTCTGGAATGTCAAGATGGTTAAGCAGTATCACTTCTGTACAGGTAGTCAACCATGGTTCCCAATTGTAGTAAGACTTTTATTTTCCAGAGAGTAGTACGCGGGCTCTCGTACGCAGGTGGTTCCAGCTTGCTTTGGCAGCGCCTCATATAGGCCTGAATGGGCAAGAGTTGATTGTGACGTGTACCGTGAATGGACTACTATATAATGCTATCTCGGAGTAGAGGTCGCTCATCAAGGTATCCATCGAGTGGCTTTTCGACAACCTAGCTCATTTGGTCGATTGAATAGTGAGATGGTGAAATGTAACTTCTCCAACGTTGAACTGAATCGTCGGTGATGATTTCTATTGTTCCAGAAGTAGCTGCTATTAATATCAATAAGAGCACTTTGTCACGATTTACTTAAGTGATACAGATCTGCAAGCTCCAGCACTATGTAAAATCGACACTAAATATTAAATATTAGTTATCTTGATTATTTTTAGCAAATAATCTTTAAGGCAAGAGTGAGAGCTATATGCACTAGCAGCAATATAACTTCTTTTGGTAATCTCAATGATGCACTAACCTAACGCTGAAACGCTTCATTGCACCTAAATCCACATAGCCTAACTAACATAAACGAAATCATATCAATCTCTTAGAGAGTTATACTCCCATAACAACTAAAATATTACAACGGTATTTAAGAGCGCAGACGTATATTATCCAAGGAACATAGCTCCAGTCAGTTCGCACTATCTACTACTACTTGTTGGTACTCAATTAGGTATTTCACTTATTCTCTCATTCTATAAGACATACTATAATTACGGTCACTTGATGATAGTTTACGTTCCGACTTTTAAATCAGTCTTACTTTGTGTATAGTGGTTTTCTCGAACTTTAATCATGGAGTAGTTACAATAATTCATTATAGTATCCGAAAACAGGTGATGTAATTAATGCATATTATGAGCGATATTTATATGAACATGCGATGTATATATTCCTATATGTAGCGCATTTCAGACACCTACTGTATATTTTTGTGTATATTGCTTTAGTACAGCAATGTATATAATATAGTGAGTCATACTAAATAACTATTAACTAACAATATAATTATATCAGTAGTGATTTACGTAATAATTGAATTGTATATTGTAGCTTTATGAGGATATTATTATGCTGAATATGGATAGTTATGTCGCTGCCTATATTAGTAACTTGAGATTATTTACTTGGCATATAACTCAAGGACCAGCCAAGGACCTTCAGGTTATGCTAAAGTACCTAGAATAGCGATTATGAGCGTGAGTGGCCATAGAAACACATGTACAACCCTGTTTAAAATTAGATACGTGACCATCTTAACTATATTCAAGCAGAGATATAATGGCGGAGTAAAGCGAGTATAGGAGAGATGTTACTGAGAGCAAATGTAACTGGCATACAAGGCAGGATAGACACTGTGCGATATATCAGCCAGAAGATGCTGAATAGGCAGGTAGAAGAGGTGAGGCAATTGTTTAGAGATACGCGGAAGGTAGGGATATAAGATAGCAGGTTTGATTCTTAAATATAATATATAATTAATTATAATATATAAAATAATTATATATATATTATAAATATAATATATATAATTAATAATTAATAAATTAAATATATTAATAATTAATATATAATAATAATTATATATAAAATCAATAAACATATAAATTAATATAATATAATAAAATATTAATATAATTAATAGTAATTACTAATTAATAATTAAGATTATATATAAATTAAATAATATATAATCAATAAAATAATCTTAAATTAATAATTATTAATATATATATATAAATATATATATAAATTAATATTAAATGATAATTAAATAAATATATTATATATTATTATTATATTATATATTAGGCTTGGGTTTAAAGTATCTAAGTACTTGTACTGAGTAAATTTTTTGGAGTATTCTCTTTGCAGTTTTAAACCCATGTACTCTGTACTTGGTACTTGCACCTCTAGTACTATGAGTATTTGCAAAGTTGCAAGTACTTTTTGGCATGTTTAACTTTGCCATATTTTTGTTTTTTTTCTAATAATTTTTTTTTCACAGTATTTTATATGAATATATGATTTATATAATATATATTATTATATATTATATATATTATATTATAATATAGTATTTAGATATTGTTATATATTATATTATATAGATGTTTATGTATTAAATATATAGTAGTATATAGTATATATTATATATATATATATATATATATATATATATATATTATATATATATATAATATATATAATATATATTATATATATATATAATATACTATAATATACTACTATATATATATATATATGGGTGAAGGTTACCATAAGGCAGGAAAACTATAGACTTTTGAGAAAAAATAAGTTAAAATAAAAGTGTTACTAACAACCAATCAAAAATAACTTCATGAAAAGGAAAAATAGTAAAAAAAAAATTATAAAATTTTATATAACATTAGTTGAGAGACGCATGCTTTGTCTTGTACTTTTTTTGGTCGTTTTTACGATCGGTACAACATTTGATAATGTTTGAGAGAAGAAAGACTGAATATTTTTACGAATATAATTTAAGGCGTTTTTGATTTGCAAGAATTCTTCCAAACGGAAGAAGTTTTTCACTTTCCCATTTGATTTGTCAATTGTCTAATCAAACGGAAGAAATTTTCCTTATCGAATTCGGGAATTTGAATTTTTTCCATCCGTAACGGTTGTATTCTTTTCGTTCTTAAACGTTACGTGGTTTTTAATTTATGAGTTTGTGACGTCACATGAAATCTTAAAAAAATGAATTTTTTTTAATGTTTTTAGTTTCTCGCAAATATTTTTTTTTCGCTAATCATATTAACCTTATTTTCGAAGAAGAACTGTAAAATTTTTTTTCAAAAATTTAAATATATATATATATATATATATATATAATATATATATATAAATATTATAATAATATATATATATATATACTAATAATATTATATTATATATATATAATAATTTATATAATATAAGTACTATATATTATATATATAATATATATATATATATAATAATTATATATATATCTAATATAATAATCTTCAAGTGACGTCACAACAACGAATATTAACATAGAATTAACATATTTTCAAATTTTGTAATTTTTTTATAATTATATTTCACCAGTTCTTTAGAAAATAAGATTAACATATTTCGAATATAAAATAATGGTTTGAAAACTTAAAAACATTAAAAAAATCATTTTTTTAAGATTTCATGTGACGTCACAAACTCAAATAAAAACTTCACGTCACGTTAAGAACGAAAAATGCACCTCTACGGGATGGAAGAAAAATTCCTAATTTCGCTAGGAGATTTACTTCCGTTTTGAAGAATATTGACAAATCAAATGGAAAGTGAGAACTTTTTCCGTTTGGAAGAATTCTTGGCAAATCAAAAACGCCTTAAATATATCGTTCAGAAAAAATATTCGTTTTCTTCTCTCAAACCATTATCAAATGTTGTACGATCTAAAACGTACCAAAAAAGTACCAAGACAAAGCATGCGTCTCTCAACTAATGTTATATAAAATTTTATAATTTTTTTTTTTACTATTTTTTTTTTCAATACATTCATTTTTGGGTTCTTCATAAATGGTTAGTAAACTTTTATTTTAATTAAAAATTCTGCTCAAAATCTATAGTTTTTCCTGCTTTATGTTAACCTTCACCATATTTATATATATATATACTATACTATATATATATATATAATTATATAATAGTATAATTATATATATATATATATATATATATATTATTATATTATATATATATATATATAAGTCTATATATTATATATATATATCTATATTATAAATTATATATATATATATATATATATGTATGATATATATATATATAAGTATATTATTATATAATTATATATATATATAACTTATATATATATATAGTATAATATATTAACGAATAATAAGAAAAATTATTAGAAAAAAAATATAATTGGCAAGTTAAAAATGCCAAAAAAAAGTACTTGCAAGTCTTTGGCAAAATTTTTTCAAGTACTAGAGAGTGCAAGTAACCAAGTACAATGTACATGGGTTTTAAAAACTGCAAGTACAGAGTACTCCAAAAAATGTACTCAGGTACACAGTAATTGTACTTAAGACCAAGCTTCAATTAGCAACAATAAATATATTGCTCTCTTCTTCCGTCCTCTACCTTCTCCTCCAACATTTCCATGAACTGTCTCTTTTCCTCTTCTGGGTGTCCTTGTTGCGGTGAATAAACTTGGTAGAAGTGATTCCTGATTCCCTGTTCTACTCCTATATCTTTCAATAAATATCATCTTCCCATATCTCTTCCACTCTCTTCTCCTCTCATTCGCATCTCTGCTATTTCCATCACATCAATCCTCCTCTCCTTCATTATCTCCAAGATCTCCTCCTCCTTTCCACCATTCGTTGCTATATTAAGAGTCACGTATCTAATTTTAAAAGCGTTGTTCATGTTTCTGGTCCACAATCGTTTCCTAGGTCTGCTAACTGAAGGTCCTTGGCTGGTCCTTGAGTATTGCAATTAATTTCAGTTCTGGCAGCGACTTACTATGCCTATCCAGCCCTATCCAAAGCTCCAATTTACCTAAATTTTACGTAAATACCTTGTTTTTTTTGTTGTTGTTTTTTTAAGGATGCACTTGCTTTCTTGCTGCAAGCAAATCAATACGTGGTTCTGTGTGGCTCAAGGTACATCGCATGTCCGCTAAAGCATTTTTAGCATTCACCTGTTTCGGGCCTTTGATTTGACTACCAGTAAAGTCGAGAAACCACTTTCACAAAGGTAAGCTGTTAAGAATGGAACGAGAACCTTCAAGGCGAATGTGCTCGTCTTGAGGAAAGTGGAAACCATTTTTGCCCAACAATTAGAGTTGCTGAACTGCTGTTGTTCCTGGAACTCCTCTTTAACTGTGGTGTTGTTGATGAGTTCCAAAATTCGTCTTGTATGTCATCAGGAAGATCGTCTACATTGCAGCTTAAAGGATT
>JABUQX010058352.1:2500-5000 GCA_015478945.1 Trachelipus rathkii | reverse complement strand
AATAATATATAATATACAATAATAATAATATAATAGGCTATATAATAAAATATAATAGTAATATACTGACCTATATATATATATATATATATATATATATATATATATATATATATATATATATATATATATATATATCAATATACTGATTTTGGACTTAGAATTTTTTCAGAAAATGTGGAGTCTGTGCTATATACCTTTACCCCGGTATATTATAAAAATTTCTTATGAAATTTTTTTTTTCTTTTTTTTTCTTTAAAAAATCGCAGGATATAATATATATAATATACTTAATATATTAATATATATATATATATATATATATATATATATATTATATATATATATTATATAATATATATTATACACCGTATATATATACTATATATATATAATATATATATAATATATATATATATATATATATATATATATATATATATATATATATATATATATATATATATATATATATAATATCATATAATATACTCCTAAAAAATAAAAAAGGAAGCTTAAAAAAAAACGAAAATGATTTAAGTCTTTAGGAAAAAAATTAGAGCCTCTTAAAGTTTAAAATTTTCCCATGGGCCTCATGCTCATTCTAGGGCCTCCTAGTTCAGGGTTATGATAAGTATTGTTAGTATATATATAGATTTTCTCTGTTTATACCTAACGAAAACATATCATACCTGAATAGAAGGGCGAATGAACCTAACTGGATGGACAAATGAAAGCCTATGGAGTTTTAACAATGATGAATTGTTTAGCTATGCTCAGTCAGTCTATACTGTACATTAATAACTGATTTTTATGTACAATTATAATAATTTTATTAGGTTTGTAATTAAAGTATGTGGTTAAGTTCTGTATTTACGTAATTAATTGTATTAAAACTTTAACATACCTAATAGTCGGTTCAACATCATTCTAAAAAAATGAATATTTTAAAACGTCAATCGTTTTGATATTCCTTATGAAGCAAGGTTGCCAAATGGTTATTATAAAATAAGCATATTATTTGTTATTTCATAATATCATCTTCTTTTTACACTCCAAAATCATTAAGGTTATGAAAGTTTGGTCAAGTAGACACAGATTTACTGTATATTAGGGATGTAATTGTCCGAACAGGTTCTTGGCCGCAACTTGATTTTTTGGAAGTCCGGTCTGCTGGAACTAACTTGTTCCGACGAACTTTCTACTTTTTCAAATGTTTTTCTAAAATCAGTAATTGATTTTGTCATTTACTCAGTTATGATTTGCATAAAAATATAGATGATAATATGTGCAAATTTCATGATAAATAGACCTTCGCTATATACTTTCGAAAACTTTAATATGAACAATATTTCACATCTTAATTATTGGTAGCCTTAATACTCTAGAACGGGGTTGGAGTTTTTTTGATTTTTTGATATTTTTTTTTGAACATTGCTTTTTAATTATTATTTTTTATACAAATAGTTAATATTCTATTATTACGTATTAATATAAGTTTTAGTAAATATATATATTAATATTATTAGTTTTAATTAAGATTTAAATTATAATTTTCAGAGTATATTATATATTATTATTATATATATATATATATATATATTATATATATAAAATAATATTATATATATTATTATAATATATATATATATAATATATACTATATTAAAATAAATAAAAAAAAAAAAAAAATTTTTTTGCTCATTTTATAGCCACGCCTTAAAAAGACAGTTCTTTTAGATAATATTTTTTTATGAAGTTTTTTATATTTTTAAAAATGTTAGAAATTAGGGTAAAAAATTTCCTTCAATAGAACTTCATCTTTTGAAAAATGTGAGTTTTTTTAATTCGTTATAAAATGAAAAATTGTGGATCGATTTTAATTATTTTTTCCGTGGATACGGAGGATGTTAGCTTTAAACTGGCGAAGGTTAATTTTTGATCCAAGCAGTATTAGTGGGAAAAAACGGGGCTACTTGGTCCGATTCACCCCGCGTAAAATTGATGCAGGGGTGGCTCGGACCACCATTGTTTCTCGTATTTTACGTATAATAAAAAATACTTCTTAACGTATATTAATTTAAATGTAATAAAAGTTACTTAATATTAAGTGAAAATTTTTAAAAAAATGAAATTTTAATAAAAAAACGAGTTCAAAAAGTGTCAAAAGTTTTGGGCGGAGAGGGGTGAATAGGACCACCTTTTTATTTTCGTATTTTATTTATCATTAATTGACATTTTTATTACTATATTACGAATTTTAATATTAAATATATTATATTAAGTAAAATTAAATATATAAATTGAAATTATATAAATAATACGAATTTCAACAGATGGTCCGAGTCACCCTCAATGGCTATTATGAATTATTTTCCACAAAAGGGTCGCATTTTTAACTTAATAAAACTTTTAAAAAGTATACAATGCCTGACCAAGGTGGTTTTTTTCATTTTCTCCGATTCTTGGTTCGAAATTACAAAAAAAAATTACAAAAAGT
>JABUQX010058351.1:0-12548 GCA_015478945.1 Trachelipus rathkii | reverse complement strand
AATACGTAAATTTGCATAGCATTTGGATAAAACAAAGTGCCAAATACAACTTTCTGTAAGTTTTAAAATGTTTATTTCTAAGGGTTTTCAGTATCTATTTTCATTTTCATGTTATGTCATTCGAAATAAAAACCAATTTGCATATTTTTTGAAAAGAAGTCAAAAATCTTTTGTCGAAAAGACTTTAAAATTCATTTACAGGATAATGGATCTATTATCCAGAATCCTTTAAGGTGAAATTGTTCTATTTAGCACCAATTATATGTAATTAAGTAAATTGAAGCCAAATTTATTTTTGTCATAAATGGTTCTTGATAATAAGGTTTTTAATATTCATTTTAGCAAAATGAAATTTTCAGAACTTGTATAATTGGGCGTATATACATCTTTTAATTTTTTTGTATAGCCAATTGTTTTGCTGCTTTTTAGAAGAAAATTTTCAAAATTTGCAAATTTTCCCGTGAACAGCGGCCAAATACTTGGTTCTACAAAAATATTTCCTAAGTAATAAAGATGTATATCCACCAAAAGTACAACGCTCTGAAAAATTCCATGTAAATAGGATTGTAAGAAAAAAGTTACCACTGTTTTTCACTTTTAAAATAAAATTCAAAAAATTTGGGTATTTATGAGAATGAAACCTTTTTGGGCAGCAAATATGAAAAATTCTCTAGAAGAACTTTTAGATCATTAACATGACTATTTTCTAATTCAATTTTAAAGTCGTCTAGGGAAAGGGTATGTTCCCACTAATCAAAATGGAAACGACTGGAAAACCATTGCTTATAAAACAAAAATTTCGTTCATAAAACTACTCGTCAAATTACACACACACACACACACCATATAATATAATAATTAATATTATAATATATATATAATATATATATATATATATATATATATATCTAATAATATATATATATATAATGATATATATATTATATATATATATATCCTGAATATTTCATAAAATTATGATGAATAATAAATAATATATAAAAATTGGGTTTACATGAAAACTATTTTCCCATTTTATAATTTTTTCGATATTTGCTTCAATTTTAAAAAAAAAAACGTAATAAAAAAAAAAAACTTAATTTCGAAAATTTTGGAAGAAATTTAGTCATTGCATTCTTTGCAAATTCGAGAATATATTTACAAGTTTCATTCAAAAATTGTTAGTATTAATTTATAAACACAGGACTCAAAAAATTTCAAATAATCGGAAATTAAATTTTTTTGATTTTATGCTAGGGTTTAAACTCCAGAAAAAATTTTTATCGAGAGACTTTCAATCACACATGAATATTGTTTTATTTTTGCAAGTTTTTTCTAGT
Organism: Trachelipus rathkii; assembly: GCA_015478945.1. NCBI lineage: Eukaryota > Metazoa > Arthropoda > Malacostraca > Isopoda > Trachelipodidae > Trachelipus > Trachelipus rathkii. The sequence continues at coordinate 11,208 of JABUQX010058351.1, read as the reverse complement.
GCTATAGTGAAAAATATTAAAAATTTTTAAAAATGAAACATTTTATTAAATATTTAGGGGGAAATTTTCAATAAAGCCCCACAAATGCAACGAACCCCATTAAAAAGAAATGACTCCACCAATTTTTAAATAACTTTGGAAATTAGTTCCCAAATAGTTCCCCTTAACAAATTTATTTATTAAAAAAAAATCTTTTATAAAAATCCTTTTATAGAGTGTCTCCTTAAAGTGTGCAAAACTTGTATTAAAATCCACATAAAAGAAATATCTAAAATTGTTTCTTGTGTAAGCTGTACATAAGCCTCAATTTTAGATGTTTCTGGTGAGTGGGTTGTAATACTCATTAATTATTGCCTTAAATTCTTTAGAGAGAATTAGGTTGATAAATATCTTGAACAAGTTATTATTGCTGGAGCAATATAAAAATATGTTTTAAACATACTATCATTATTCCGAAAACATGTCATCATTTGTTATTAAATATGTATTAATCAAAACACATCATATATTTGCTTTCCCAAAGATAATAACGACACTCTTAAAAAATTATAATATTATATTGGGGAACAAAATATAACATACCTAAACCATGTTACAATTTGATCTTAAGTACATATTATTTAAAACATGTTATTAACTTATTTTTATAAAGACAAGTTTAAAACGTTATCTACCTGTTTATCCTTAGATTAGATACTGACAACACTTAGAGAACGGTTTGATAACGTATTTAAAATGTATCACTAAAGATCCGCATGTGAGTGATCGAAGCAGCGTCTGTAAACATGTGAGTTACATGCTCTACCACCATACCAAGTAAGACTTTTATAGCATAAACAATATAATAGTAAATTATTTTTCCATAACTAATGAGTTTAAAACATATTCAGTAAAAACGAAATAATTTTAAAAGATTCTACGTTTTTATTTCAGAAGAATGTCATTTCGCAAAATTTAATATACTCTACATAAAAATAAACATTCCCCATAGACTTTAATTCCTCCGAAGTTCTCGTAGACTCTAGAGGGATAATGTAAGAAATTGCAAGCCGAAATAAATTTCTTCAATGCAGGAATTTGTTCCGAAAATTTTCGTAAAATTCGTTTTAAAATTTTTTCTTCTTAGGTGTTGTTCTTGTGTGTTCTTGTGTCTTCTTCTTCATTCTTTCTTCTATTTTATTTTTGCGCAATTATACAAAAAGAAAAGTGTTTAGGAGGAAGCAATCATTATGTTTAAGAATTAACGAATTGAAAAAGATTTACAAGTTAAAGATAATAATAGTCTAGGTAATACATCATGATTGCGATCGAATGACGATTATACAAAAAGGGAACTGTGCTGATCGACGAACTATCATCATATATAAAGACTAAGTTAAAAAAAAGAAAGAAAAAACAGGTAACGTTTTATTTGTTGGTATATATTTGATAAAATTTTTAATGAGCTTAAAGATTTTACACTAAGCATGCTATATATTTTCGAACACCAGACTGTATTATAAGAAATTTGCTTTAAGGATGTAAACGTCTGCTTTGCTACTTTTTGTGGGATTGTTTTACAGATCAAAATGTGTTTATTTGTCAAGGGATATGGTTCATTTAATGACGTTGGTGAGGCAGAGATTGAGCTGTCAGAACTCCTTGCGACACACTTAGGTTTTGGGGAAAACACACATGAGAGATCATATTCATGCATGAAGGAGCAGGTTTTTCGACGCGCATGCGTGTCTCAAGTCCTCGCTCGATATGTGCAAAATGAAATCGGTATCTTTTTAATCCCAAGAGTATCACGGACAAAAATAAAATGAATTTTAACTATTGTTGTGCATTAAAGTTTACTATATTATGCTTTTTGTGGAGTGTGAGATGTAACTCTTTATAAGATCTTTAATTTGTTATAGATTTTCAAATAAGATGGGTATATTATACTTTAAGGATAGAAACAATAATAAGGAAAATATTTATATATGTATGGCTGTAAGTGCGATCGTAGAGTGTGATTGGAAAAACACGACTCCCCGGATGTTATTTGGCGAATTCTATTTAATTTATTTAAGAAATGATGTTTATATTAATTTTAACTTAAAGGTCCTATAATTAATTTAAATAAAAACATCCAATCATATTGATAATCATCGGTTCAATGGATAGAGTACGTCATACTGATTTACACTCTCAAGGAACCAGGATACTATGGGATATAACTATACTCAGCTGGAAACTAGTCAGATGGCTAATGATATTGAATTAAAAATATACTTTGGTTTAAAACTAAGATAAATATCGTATTATAAAATTTTGAACTTTAGTTTAAATGGTTTTTTTACTATCGTCCACCAAGTCCTCAACAATCCTCAGTAATAGATGTAGCTTTGATAATAAAAAATGTGCACGCAATAGTCTCTCATGAATCTCGGATACCAAATAACTGTTATTGAGGCTTTTAATCTTGCCAAAATATCGACTATAACTTACTTTAATAGGTGCAATCCGAAAAGAGACTCTGCGATATACTGAATTGTTCATTCAAAGATGATTTTGTTTTTCTTATCATTTCTAGAGGATTCGACCCATGGACACCTGTGAGGAGAATTTCAAGTCATATATTCAGTAATCTCTCTCTTAATCAGTGAGATTCTCTCCAATTGTACTGGCATTAGAGAAGTTTAAGAATATGTGATCAACAACCCGTTGTTAAAGCTTTTCTGTCTTAATGAGGTTACTTAAATTTACCTCACCCCTTATGAGCGCGATATTATACTCACCAAATACACATACAATTACTATAGATAATATTACCAGATTTTATAGAACGCCAATTATTAATGGCTTATAAAAACGCGCATTTTTAACGTGCTTCGCTTCTTATGTCTATGGAGAAAATGGAGTTAAATATTACAGTGAAATGTAAATGTAATTCTGTTTGGGTTACGTTTTCGAGCATTAGAAATAATCTCAGCAAAGGCACAGTAATAAAAATATTCTTTGTTCTCATCGTAGATTATAATAATTGACCCAGTCCAATTAGTGGGTGTACATTTGAAAAGACCTATAGATACTTGTTGGTAAATGGTTAGGGGTTCATACCATGCAATATTATTAAGAGATATGCTTTTTTAAAATGTAATATAAATAGAGCTTCTATAAGAACTATGGAGGAGTCGATTATCGCCTCAAGTTTGGAAAACCTAAATAAGTCTACAAGCTTGTCGTCGAAGCTGAAATACTATAAAATTATCACTTATAACAATCCAAACTCGAAAATGAGGAGGATACCCTAATTGGGATCTTTTGAGGCCATTCCTAAATAAAGTTTTACAAACAATCAGTTGCTTCAATTAACAAAAGCTCCAATTAAGGATATCTCAATTGGAATACATTATCTGATGACAATATTATGTTATATATTGATAAAAACTACAAACATGGTTGGGAAAACATTTCTAAACATTTTAAATAATTTTTAGCGATACAGTGAATCTGTGAATTAGTAGGCAATATCTGGAACACCTTATTTTCTGCATATGACACTCTGCTCGCAGTATGGCAATTAAAGACTTGATTATAATCGGATGAGACAGTGAACAAGACATTGTTAGATATTCTCGACACCCATCCTCCTAGATATAGATGATATGCTTGATTATTTCACAGTAATCTCATAATTTACTAATAATAGAATCGTAAAGTGAAATCACCTGGACCAAATGTTTTAATTCTTGCTCTCTCGGGTATACACGTGTATAAGATAGAGTACGACATCTCTGATAAAATATACTATCCTCTGCATACAATATTTCTTCTCGTCATTCCTTCTCGGACGCAAATAGTGAAGCAATGCTTTTCAATAAGTCTTTAATAGAAGGAATAGTTCCTCTTGATTTCAAAATTGCTAATATAACTCCCATTTTCAAAAAATAGGAGATCGTGTTGGTTCGTTGAATAACTTACACAGAAGAGAGTCTAACACACAACCGGAAATACTCCTATTGAACAATAGACTTCCTCTCAATAAACTGCGACATCTTGCAAGAATCATGAGATTGCTCAAAGAATTCCCAACACGGGTTTGTTGAAAAATTTAGCATTCATGCTAACCAAATTTACTAGATTTTTCGGTGTCGGTTATTAACGACTTGTAGATAATTATTAAATCCTTTGATGTCCTTTACTAGATTTTCAAAATGCATTTGATACCGTCCCCTCATCAAAAGATTATTGGAAAAGCTTACAGCTCAAGGTATTCGAGGAGACTTTTAAATTGTGCCATTAAAACATTTGCCTTTCTCGGTCATCAATCAACAACTGCTATGTCGTTAATCACAGGTGAATTGTTCAGATCTGTGTAGCACGATGTATAGTGGTGTTTACGGGTGACAATACGTACCCCAAAGGGATCTTGTCCTGGCGACAACCTTCCTCTAATTACTGATTAATGGTTTATTAAGGGTCCTAAATTTTCATAATATATTGATTTACAATGAATAGCGTGATGATAGTGTATAATATTTTAGGCAATATTCTGAATTTGCGTGGATTGATACAGTTAAAACATAAAATCGTTGACTCGTAATAATCATTACTATTTGAGATAGGTAGTATTAAATATAAAAAGACTTTTCGAATTACTAACTCCTCAAAACCGCTCGGTTAGCATCTTTGAACAATGTATCTCGCTCCACAAATAGGCAAAAAAAAACAATAGATGGCTAAATTGTAAATTAATAATTAATCTTCCATCTTTTATAAATGTAAATAGTTTAATATCAATTTTGGTAACTACCCAAGTTTCTTAGACCCACATTTTGAAATCATGGATTACATGAAATCTGATGAAAATCAAGTTATCAAATATAAAAGTTGTTACGTGATGAATTATATAGGCTTATCTAGTGATGATTATATAATCATTCTTAAAGGAATATTTCTTAAAGGATTTGTCGTATATAAATCCATATGCTAGAAGATCAATGTAAATAAAGCAATAATAATAAGCATTTATGTACTGAATTTCAGTAAACTTCGAAAAATAAATCTAAAATATTATAATAACTACCGTCTAATTATAAAACATTAGTTAGACTCTTAAATCTAGGTATATACATACAGTTCAGCCTATTTGTCTATAGTATATGTGTCAATATCAGCAATACTCTTTCAAATAGACATAGAAAAATAATGTATATATCAAATAATTCAAAGTTAACCAGTGGACCAAATTAAAATCAACCTGATATATTATCATTATATATTATATATATTACTCTTATATGTCCTTACTCTATATTAACAATCCGGAAATGAGAAGGTATAAATCACATAGTTCAAATCGACTATACGTATTAAATTATTGAGTTATTCTATTCTTTAGAAGGACATTAAAAGACTTGCAGAGTTCGATTAAATAATTAATGACGTTTTCAAAAATACAAGGATAAATTTAGAACCAATATCGATTACAGGCAATTCTTTTAGTATATTTAAATATTAATTAATACTTATAAATCCTTTTTCTCATTGCATAAACTTTGTCATATACGATTTCAAACAAATATAGCAAAGAATTTCATTCACTATTAATATATACGATTGTCAATCGAAGTTCAACTTTTTAATTTAGGTTACTTTCTTATGAAATTAGTGATACAGTTAGTATAATAGTATGATAACATCGTAATTCATTCAAGTAAATAAAATTAAAAACATCTATAATTATAAGGTAATATAATTGTGCGCTCTCTCTGTGGATCGTCATAGTCCAAGCTCGATCTTTCCGTATAAGCTATTCATAATCACATGTAGATTAGTGTAAACCGCTAAAAATATCTTCTGAATATTATAGAGAAACAAATATCATAAACTAGAGAGAGAGAGTAAAGAATATAACTTATAAATATATATTATATTGTTATAAAGATTATACTATTCAGTAAAAGACAATCAATACGCGCTCCTCGTATAATCTAGAAACATCTGGTTTAGTAATCAGACAGAAGCTTATAGACAAATTTATAGTATCTCGTTTTTAGTTGTGTCTAAAATGATTCGTCTCAAATTCTACCCCTTAATTCCTGTATATAAATAGGCTTGATGTCTCACCGCATAGAACATTCATATTTTTGTAATCAAACTAACTTAGTATAATAGTTAATTAACAGTTATATCTTCTTTTGGGGTTCATGGCACTCGAAAAGTGAACGCTTTAAATAAACTAAAGCATATTGATACTCTTGACATAGAACATATCTGTTCTTACTCATCAAACCCTCCACTCTACTCCGCCTGATTCTTTAGCGTAGAGTGTAGCACTAAAATGAGATAGACTGTAATAGAAATATAGTAGCTCCTAGAATGTTCATTATTGTGTCTATCAAAACATATCTTAATCGATCACACTGAGTTAGAATGACATATAATCAAAAACAATAATTCTCACCCACTGATTGTTAAAAGACTTAGTGGCTCATGTGTGTTTCTTTTTGCTTTTCTTCCCACTATCAGTTTATTATGTGTGTGGGAGTGCCGAAATGAACAGACTCATATTGTCACAGTGAGCACGTTGACACTCACATCGCAACACCTCACTAAATGCACTCTAGGAGGTGGCTCTAGTCAGACATATAACAGCGATTCTGTGAGTGGAGTGCCACACTTCGCTTCCCTACTGTACCTCTTCCCGATAGATTGGACTTCATATCCAACACTCACTCCTCCTCGCATGCTCTGTGGCTTTTAGATCACAGAAACTTGTTTTGATGTGTCTCAGTCAAGGACCTCCGATAACAGCAAATAACAACCAACCAGATTTCTATGAGTTACCACAAGAATTCGTTTTACATGTGTTGTGTGGTTGCTAGAAATCAAGTCAGTTACTCGTCCTCTGTCTGAAGTGCAGATTCTCATACTTCTTTAGGTTCTCACAAATAAGAAATAAGAGTGTTATCAATCAAAACTAATATCTATGTCTCTATCATAACATCTACATATCTCTAGGATCTTTGTGCTCTCTCTCGACGAGGGTAGGAGCAGCGAGTGTATTCTGCACCACCGCAGAGCTTTTATAAAAACTCTATATCACTAACACGTTACTAGCCTATGTTGGTTATTCGCTCCGTCTCTCTCGCTATCAAAGCCCTGTTCTCTCTTGTAGCTTCAGTAGTTAGTTCTTCTTCTTTCTTCTTCTTCTGTGCTTTAACTTTAACATTCCTTGTGTTTCTTCTTCTCTCTATCTTTCTATATCCATTCAATCTACTCATATCCGTCTCCTCTTTCTTTCTCTCTTCTTCTTGCTTTATCTTTTCTTATTTTTGATATATACTATCAATTTCCACTACGAGCATAAGAAAATTGGTGAGTTTTCCCTGATTTAACTTAAAATTATAATATATATTTCTTATTATTCTGTTGGTATACTTTTAACTTATTCACATGACCTTTTATGGTATAAAGGCATAACAATCGATTAAATTTTAATTTATGTTGTTCTTGTATATCATTATCTTATAGGTTATACTTTTTGTTATGCCCCGCTCCGAGCAGCAGTTTGTCTCTTCTGTGGGCCTGATTACCTAATTTCTAATATCTCCGTATTACTCTATTATATATTATATATTAAACCTTAAAAATTATATTACTATTATATACATGATATATTAATTACTATTAATATTAAATATCTTATATAAATATATCATTATATATATACTTTATTCATATATAATAATATACTTCTTATTCAATTATATTACTTTATCATTAGTTACTCATCTATCTCTATATATAGTGTATAATATTTACTATTACTTACTAAAAATATCTATTTACTATATATCTACTCGTATCAATCTACCACTTACCTCCTACTGACATAATCTTTATATATATTATATACTATATATATTATAATACTATATATGCAAATATTACTATTTATATATATATCATTATATTACTTTTACTTATCATCTATACTTATATTACATCTATATATACTAATAATATCTATATTTAAATCTATAATATTCAATTATCTATATATATTATCTATATAAATTAATGATATATAATTTTTAATACAAACTTAAAACTATATTTTACTTTTACTCCACTCACCTCATACTATAAAAATCATAACTGCTTTTATTATCTCATTGGTTTTTAGATTATATTAATCATCTGTATATACTTATCCTCTTATAATAATCATTAATTTTATCTTTCATACTCTTGGATTTAATCACACTGAGCCAGAGCATCTTTCCCTTATGAGTATATCTAATAAAACTCTTTTAAAAAAACTTCTTATTTTACCCTTATCAATTATTATAGTGTATGCTTGTAGGTGTGTCTAGTCTCATCTAAGAAATTCTAAGTACTCCTTCCTCTTACTGTGAGTGTACTTATCATATTAGTTCTTACTCTTATTCTCATCTTATACTTATTAACATTCTATTTATTCATATATTATACTATCCTGCTCACGGTTTAAGTTCAGCGGTCCATAACTCTCCGACTCTCGATGCTCAGCCCATCATAATACTATATGATTACGACTTGTCATATCTGATAAGTTATTATAGACGCTATACTATATATTTATTACTACCTACAGTAACATATATATATGAATTACGGTGTAATAATAAATTTGGAACATAATCACAGAAGCAGAGGCAAAGATAAGAAGATATAGCTATATGACCAGCTAAGTGATAGTAAGAATCATGCAGATATAGAGTTATGCTTAGCATATAAATAATCTTGAACGAATGTATAATTTAGAGTAAGAGAAGTATGGCCCCTGTCATATCTAGGATGCGTAGATTAGTAAAGATAACTTATGGAATTGTGTCATCTTAAAGAGTGTATATTATATCTCCTACGTGATAACCTCTTATAGAAGGTGATTAATAATATAATTTTACCCTTAAATTACCTATATATTAGCTAAATAATTTTATTTATTATATAACTATGAATGACTTTACCACAATACATATATAAATGTATCAAATAAAAAATTTTATATTATAAATATTTAATTTAATACTGTATATTTAATAAAGAATAATATTATAATTATATATTCAGCAATATAACTATTTGTCCTTACTGTAAAAAGAACCATATATCATCTGAACAATTATTTTTCTCACTCACTCACTCTCTCAATCATAATATAATAATATATATATCATATATATAATATATAATCAATATAATATTTTCTTGGCTATTAATACTAATCACATATTAGTATTATTTATTTAGCCATCTATTTATATTATAATATATATTTCTTTATTTATATATTAAACTATATATATATTGTATTATATATATACTATATAATATATATTTATCTATTAAATTATGTTACTATATATATATCATATATTATATTATAATTTCTATATATTACTCATATATTATATATAATTAGCTTTACATGTTGGTGATAGGATCTGGAGGTGGTGGGTCTGTCCTCAATAATATAACTTATAATAAATAAGAAAAGAACATAAAAAAAATATGTATCATCTCTCTGGATAACTCTTCTATTAAATGCTATGGAATGGTACATAAGTACGACATATACTTCGTTATATATTATTATATTATATGATACTATATATCATTATGTCTTTCTTACTCTAATATAATTAATTTTTATAAAGGTTATATTATATATAGTTTATTATATATATTTTATATATATAATAATAACTATAGTATTAATACTATATTATATATATTAACATAATAATATAAATATTATATACTATAGTTAATATTATTATATATATATAATATATATATTATATATATTAGTAATAAACTTTTATATATCTAAGTCAACATTTATAAAAGATAAGGTAGTATTTAAGAAATAAATTCATAATTAATACATACTAATTATATATACATATACTTTTTATATGAATTTTATAGACAATTATTAGTAGATGGATACTGTGAATAATATAAATTATTTTATGCCAGATATAAACTACTTATATCTTTAGTATATAGTATTTATATAAATTATATAATTCTACTCTTATATTCTTAGTATGAGTTTTAAATTATAAACTATATATTAACATCGATTAGATTATAATATTAACTATTAGTAATATATATTTTACTTTTTAAAAAAAATCCTTAATAATTCCCCCTCATACCCTAAAATCAATACCAACTACACTTTCTTAGTACTGTCCCATGATTAGCGGTATATAGATATTTATAGGTAATAATATAGTTGGTGTATCGTATTAGGAGTATATATAATTAAATTAAAATATAAATTAATAGAAATTATAATATATATTTAAACTTATTATTATATTATAATATAATATGTAATATATATCATATAATATAGTAATTATATAATAATATTATATATAATAGTTATTTATAATAAAATAATAATAATTAATAATTAATTATGATATAATTACTGAATTATAATAAGGTAATATTATTAATAAATTAAATATTAATAATATAAATGTATATATAATAAATCATATATATATATATATGTAGGTATTATAATATTACACTTATAAGTTATAACATTAATAATATAATATAACTATATAAAATTATTTATATATAATATTTATAGTTTAATTAATTACTATATATATACAATATACTCTATTAATATAATATATATTTACATAATAAAAATATATAGTATATATATATAATGAATACTAAAACCAATCAAAATAAAATATCTATATTAAATACTAAACGCTCCATTACTAATATATAAATTAATAATTATATATAATATATACTAGAATAACAAAATATAATATAATATATATTAATATCTTAATTTAATAAGTATATATATATAAATAATATATATATATATTTAATATTAATTATATAATATATAATAATGATATTAATATAAATATAGTACACTTTAAAAATTGTCGGGTAGATAAACTGGGTATATATATAATATAATTATAATATAAAATAATTGATTATATAAATAATTATAATAAATAAATATTACAAATTAATAATACCTTTGCTTATTATTATACTATTACTAATAATATATTATAAACTATATATTAGTATTGTATAATTTGACATTTGAAATATATAAAGGTTATGACTTATAAATGAAATATGTAATGCTAGTCTAGTAATATTGGTCTATAATAAATGTTAATT
>JABUQX010058350.1:60000-64549 GCA_015478945.1 Trachelipus rathkii | reverse complement strand
ATGTAATATTTTGGCAAATACATTACTTACCGATTCCGCTATATTGGTGGTTACTCACCAATTTTAAATTATTTTTCTCCCAATACATATTGAAATACCTTAGCTATATTATATAAGCGTCCTTAACTCTACTTAGTCTGACCGTTCAGAATTTGTAATTTTTTCAATAGTTTATTTTCTAAACCTTTGCAAGTGCATTACACTGACCTTTCTTTACATAATTCTTATAATGTATCTCTCTATTCTTTTCCTCCTTCTTAATTCAGTAACTCCTTTAGCAATATCCGTCCTGCATGATTTGACTATTACTATATTTGATTTTTTATAATTCTCCGACTCTCAATTCCTTTGAAATATTTAGCAATATAAACCACATCCATATAGTGCTATATTAATATATATTGACTATATCTGGAGATATTCATTCCTCATAACCTGTCTAACCACCATCTTAAAGCTTATGAAGTAACATTATCTTTTTTCTTCTGATCCTTTTCGTTCGATGTCCAAATAGCTGAATGAGCAGGCACATATAGCTTTTAATATACAGCCTTTATCAAACGCCCTTTCACCCCAACATCTTTCTCTATAAACACATTTCACCACTAACCCTATCTCACTGGGTATGGAAACTCAAAAATACATACAAATCTCTATGTAAAGCTATATAAGAGATCTTTCGTTACCACCACTGTGGACTCTCTCAAGTGCCCAATTATTGCCCATCGCCATTACTTCAATTCCAAAAAATAACAATCTAGTATAACTCGAAATTTTTCCTTATTCCCATGTTGATAAAACACTCTCTCAAAATTGATTTCCCATAATCTAACTGGCTCATTGTCCTTTCTTCTATTATTACTATTCTAGAGAGACAACTTTGTTACATGTGCTGAGTTTAGGGTTTTTCATTTTAATCGACTTACCAAGTTTTACTCTCTGCATCCCCTTATCCAACTTTAAAAAAAAGATCGCACTATGATGGCTTTCTCCTACCACTCATCTGGTATTTCTCTTGCTCTATACAATTTGTTGAAGGGCTCCAGAATCTTTGGCTGTATCACCTCTCACCCTTCCACTATCAGTCCGATAAGCTTTCTTCAACTTCTAATGTTTTAACCCTTCTTAATTTTTGACAAAGTTTTATAAACTCTTCCCTCTTGATTTCTTTAAAATGGTTTTCTTGTTCCTCCCCTTTCTGACTTTCTCTCTCCCCTTCTCCACCACCCTCTTTCAACGTTTAGAAGTTCTTCAAAATATTCCGCCCACCTTAATTGCATCTATTTCCGCCCTCTCTGTAATCACCACATTTCCCTTTCTGTCCTTCATGTTGTATTGTTTAACCTTGCCTTATCGATATGATTTTGCCAGTCTAAACAATAAACTACTTCCGTACATCAGATCCTCAATCAGTCTACCTTCCAGCTCTTCCCATATTTCTCCATTAGCTCTCTCCATTGCTTGTTTTGCTTCATTTCTTTCTCTTACATATTCATTTCTACTTTCAACAGTTCTTCTTCTTGACCAACTCCTCAACATTTGGATTTTGTTCTTTACAGAAACTCTGAAATTTTCTGTCCACCATCGTGGGTGTCTTTTACTATTTCCTTCAATTCCTTCCATTCCCAGCACCTCCTCCGCTTCCTCCTTAATTATTTCCTTCACTCTCTCAGTTTACTGACTCTTCTTCCATTCGACTCTCCAGTTTCTCCTTTAGTCTAGCCAGATAGTCAATCTTTTTCTCCTCGTCTTGCAATTTCTTAGTTTCAATAACTCCTCTTTTTCTGCTATGGGGTGATCTTATCTTCTTGACTTTCATTATCTGCTACTAATAGTCTGTAGTCAGCACCCAAGCTCATACCCGGAATTACCTTCACGTTATTTATTATTCACTTGTCAGAACTTATGATGTAATCTATTATTGATTTTTAATCGAACTAACCAGTCTGCTAATTCCATCTACATCTTGTATATTTATATATAGTCTTCCCCACAACAATAAAAAATTCGTTCATTATCTTCAAACCAAACACAAAAATCAATATGTTTATCTCCCTCTGGTTTTTGGTATCTTCACCAAAGGGTCCCAGAGTATTCTCTATAACTTCTTGCTCTCTCCCTACGCTTTCATTAAAAACAAGTTCGCTTCCACTATCGTATTACTGTACTCCTTCTCCTCCACCTATATATATATATATATATATATATATATATATATATATATATATATATATATAATATTATATAAAATATTATATATATATTTATATATACTATATATATATATATATATTATATTATATATATCAAGTATTCCCTAAAATACTGTTACCTACAAGTTGTGGTGTCAAAATAAAAATAAATTATCAGTTCAATTTAATATCAACACGATATAATCAATAACCATTATTAATACAAAAAATACAACAGCCATTCAAAATAACCTCCTTTTACCTTAACACAAGCCTTAAGTCTGTGGGTCAGTCGTCTATTACAGCACGCACGACCTCCATTGGAAAGTTCTTCACCTCACCCGTTTTAAGCTCGTTTAAAGAAATAATATTTTGAAGTAATCTTCAGCAGAAAATACGCACTAAAAGTGATCAGAATTTGTAATCCAAGGGATTAAGATCGGGCCTGGTAAGCGGGGAATGGGGAACACTGCCCCTGAGCCAAGCTTCAGTAAACCCTGCTTAATGTACTGGTGTTGAATCCTGTTGAAAGGTCTATGGCTCATTTTGGAAGTGGTTTTACCACACCTTCCAGAACGGTTTACTGGTACACGGCTGCCGAGGTTTTAACATCTTTTTAAATGTTCGGTTCCCCCTTTGGAAGCCTTTAACCTTCGGTCCTCTCTGACGATGCGCAACATGGTGGATATATCTTAGTTAGGTTTGTGCATTTCTCGTGAAATGATGTTTTGCTTACGAAGAGGATTTCGTTTAATTAATGCTTTTACAGCTTTGACATTCTGCGGTATCCGAACAGAACGTGACAAATACTTTCCCTTTCCTTTTAAAATTCACTTAATTAAAAATATTATTAAGAGTTTCCATCCCAATGACCTCCTATTATTGATTATTCATACTTTTAACAAATTATAACAAGTAGTCGTGTGCGCCCTTCCATCGGGCCTTCTATATAAATTATATGGTACGATACACAAACATATGGCTAATACCTATTTGTTGCAGAGTATTGAAAATAGTACCTCTTTTGAGTCTTTTTCTATGCCACACTTATGTAAATATATATATATATATAACTATATATATAGGAATATATATTATAATATTATGTAGATATATATAATATAATATATATATATTATATATATATATATTAATATATATATATGCGTGAGGTAATAGTAAGCATAATATGTGATAGTAGTATATATATATATATTATATTATTATAGTTATACTATTAGTTATTAGGCCAGAAAGTAAACGTTATCCATATATATATATATATACCAAACTATAATATCTAGTATATATAACGTTTCTAATAATCTAATGTGAGTACTTAATATAATATATGAATATATATATATTAATATTGATATATATAATAAGTTATATATATATATATATATATACTATAATATATATATATATGCTCATTATTCTACTCATATATATATTATATATCTATTATATATACTCTAACTTTGTAAATATATATACTATATATATAACAACCAGCAACACGGGTGTGGTATGTTTATCGTTCCATTCCAAAGTCACTTAATATGACTCAGGCAAAAACAGTGTCTAAGCTTAAACTGTGAAGGTTACATATTGGCACGCATTAGTTAATCACCTCGGTTACTACATAATATTCTTACCGTGCTATAAGCAACTTGCAAATTTTGTAACTATTATTGGGAGTACTTGGCAATATATATATATATATATATGATACTATATATAATATATATATATATTTATCCATATATATATACTATAGTAGTATTATATATATATATGTGAGTCAATTACCTTACTGAGTAGTGATATAGATACTCAACTACTCACTATAAATTAGTAATAACTATATAGTAATATATTATATATATATATCTTATATATAGTATATATGACTATATACAATGACCAATATTTTGAGTATTTTTTCTATTTTTAAACAAATATTCTTTTATCTTTGCTCCCATTTATCGCTTTCATAACTGCGAAAGGAGGGAACAAGTGCGATATTTTTTTAAATCGCCATTATGGGAAAGATAACGGATAAAGTAGTTCTGCATCCGCTATCAGAAAGGTGAATGCTATGTATTCTTTTGCCTGGGCATAGGTGGTATTCCCATTGATATTATATGGCCTCAGGTACATATTTCTTCTATCCAAAAGGGTGGTCCATTACCGAGGTAAGAACCTGGGTTGTTGCAATGATAATCTAGCGTGTAAATCATAAAGCAATCACGACACAACACACACACACAGGGGCACAACACACACACACACACTACATAAGAACCGCACACCACCACACACATATATTATAATATATATATTATAATATA
>JABUQX010058350.1:47500-55000 GCA_015478945.1 Trachelipus rathkii | reverse complement strand
TATATATCATGTATATTTTAGTAAAAATATATATGGAGGTATTTAATTAAATTATATAATAATATATATAATGAATATAGATAATATAAATATATATTATAAAATATATATATATAATATAACAATAATATATATAATGTGATAGATTTATATTATTATTACTAGATGGTATTTATTTGTGTATTTATTTAATAATTTATGCATTTATTAATTTATTTGTATTTAAAATGTGTGTTTAATAAATAATCTAATGCCTTTTTGTATGGATGTATATTTATTTCTTTATGTGTCGGAACGTGTTTACTATCTCTTTCACGTAAATTTCCGCTATATTTTGAAACATGCATTTATTTCCGTACTATATTATATTTTTAATCTCTTTTTTCTATTAGGTTTATTTAATAAATTTTATATTGTATGAATAATATTATTAATATTTATTTCATATTACTTTTTAAAACTTGATAGCTGTTATTATATCTTTAATATTATTTTTTCTTTTTTTTTTTTCTTTATTATTATCACTTTTAGTCTTATTTGATTATACTTTTTTTGTTTTTCTTATAATATTTTTTTTGTATTTTTTTTTTTTTTTTTTTTTTTTTTTTTTCTTCTGGCTGGAGATCGACGATTTGGATGCATTAATAATAACGAAGTGTAATCATCAACATAACCTACCCCCACCAGGAATATCAGAACAACATAAGAGGAACCTTTTATTAATTTGTTGTTCTTAACACCGTTTAAATTTAAAGAAGACATATATCTACAAAACTGATGGATGGCCGATGGCTCACCACTTGGACCTACGTTTGCTGACTTCTATTATGTCCAATCTGGAAAAACATAACAAAATCCTTCGTGAAACTAACAACTTTAACCCCGTATTTTACATAAGGTAAGTCGACGACATACCCTCACTTTCTTTAGGAACATAGATCATATACCATCAGTTCATCATAGAATTCCAAGAGTTGTCATAGATTAATATTCACTATCGAAACTTACAGTAGATTAATAATGCTATCTGTTTTTTAGACATCAAAATCAAATGTCAATTCTGACAGCTTCATTTCTAGCAGGCATATACATGTCAAACCAACACTTGATAATGGTCTAGGTAATTATGAACATGGATCCGCTATTCACCTGGACTATTTACGAAAGAACTATCGTAAAAATTTAGTTTACAGAGCATACAACCTTGTTTCAACTTGGAAAATTTGATGAAGAAATTTGGCGCATTAAGTAAAATTTAATTAACTGTGATCACCACAATATCAGTTGAAAATTTATTTAATAAAACCAACACAATTATATAATAAAGAAAGTAAAAGATAATCAGAAAAAATTCGATAAATTTCTTCTCAAAACTTCCAATGCTATTGTCTTCAATAAGGAAGAGAAAGTGCTTCGTGATATTTTGAATTCTTACCAACTTGCTCAAAACTAAAAGCACCTCAAAAAATTACAGTAAGAACTAATACATAAGTCCAAACAACTGCCATCTTCCTTTAGCACAAGAGATGCTTTGCCCGACAACCATCACGATGTGTACCAATTTAACTGCCCAGAGTTAGACTGTACTTCGACATATATTGGTTACACGAAGAATAGAGTGTCGGACAGGGCATATCAACATTCCTCTACAGTCAAGTCCTAAAGAATCTTTGAACATTTCAATACGTCACTTGGTCAATCAACTATTAGTAATATTTCTAAACACTTCAGAAAATATTATACGGATCGTGTGAAGTCACTAGACGACCTTTAAAATTGCGGATCGGACTCCCCTCTACATCATAAACATGCAACCAGACATAAAAACAATACTAAAATTTTATGCATTTATCAGTCAGACTCATAATGATTATGTAAAAACTTTTACTTATTATTATTCTATTTATATTTTAAATGAACTTCATTTTTCACTTATCATATTGTAAATTTTAATAAACACTCCTACCTCGATAGATGTCTCAAGTATAGAGACCAAAACGCGTTGGGAAATCTATGTAAATATAACTTCTTCTTCTCTTGTATATTTCTTTATTTTTTATTGTTTCAAAGATTATTTTTAAGGAATTTTAAAACTATGTCAAAAATAAATATTTAGACTACTTTGGAAATATAATTAAAAACTTTTAGGTATTAATCTAATTTATAATATTAACATATAATTATAATTTTAGATTTTAATTATAATAAAAATTAATATAATATATAATTTAATTAATTATATTAATATATATAATAAATAATAATTAATAATAATAATAATAATAATAATAGTTGCTCGAATAGCAGTTAACCGACTCCGACTCCGACTTTTACCACTTACACAGGAATCTTTCGACTCACGTCGACTTCCGACTCCACTCATGCACAGAGTTTCGACTCCACTCCGACTCTCCGTGACTTCCTCCGGGAAATTGGCACCGACTTCCACGACTCCGACTCCGGACCCTCCGACTCCGACTTCCGACTACCGCAGCCGCTGATTATAATGAATAGAGAAATTGTAAAACTAGCATATCTGGTGTTATTGCATTAAATGTTCAAAAGACCGTATATCTTATTTTATAGTATATTTAATAAATGCATCACTGGCAAGATGAAAGTTTCACTTAACGATGCCAAAATTCATTATCTGTTCAAATCATGCAAACCAAATGTAATCCATCAATAAATTTTTTAACTCGTTTTATAATTCTGGCATACGTTTAAATAGGGAGTTTAAAAGAAATGGAGTTATTCTTTAAAATTTTCGATTGAAGTTATATTGAGTAAACTCCTGACTACTTTTTGTTTTTTTTTTTTGTTTTTATTTTTTTTAAATTTTTTTTAATATTAAATGTTATATCCACATCTGTTTTTTTGTTTTTTTTGTTTGGTTAATGTGAATGTTGATTTTTTTTTTGGTTTTTTATATTTTTTTTGCCTTTTAGAGTGCCTTTTTAACTGTAATGAAAATAAACATTATTTAATTGTAATTATAAGTTAGGAGATAACAATAACTATTTGGGTAGAAGTTAAGTCTTTAAAGATATTTTTCAACATAAATGTGCAAGGTTAAGTAGTATAAGAAAACATTTTTAAAAAAATCATTTATTATATAGTTATTATTATTATTATTTTATTATTATTATTATTATTATTATTATTATTATTAATTAATTATTATATTATTCATTCTATTATTATTTTTGATTTTTATTATTATTAATTATTATTATTATTATTATTATTATTATTAATTATTATTATTATTATTATTATTATTATTATTATTATAATTATTATTATTATATATTATTATTATTATTATTATTATTATTATTATTTAAATATTATTATTATTACTTATTAAGTAATTATGGTTAATGTCAACAATATTTTCTTTTTGTTGCTAATAATATTGCAAACTCATCAAGCTTTAAGAAGTTCACCTTTGAGAGGTAGTAAATATTAAATCTATTCTTGAGACCACTCAATAGCTATATTTAAATGCAATAAATGCAAGAACTGTGCATTAATCTTTGAGAGGTAGTAGAAATTAAATCTATTCTTGAAACCACTCAATAGTTATATTTAAATGCAATAAATGCAAGGACTGTGCATTAATCACCAATTCCTATTTCCGAAATATTTTAAGGTACCATGGGTTTTCCCTGCTTTACCTTATAAAAATTTTAACATTTACAATTTTAACACTAATGCTGTTAGTTAAAATATAATACAATATTTGTTTGTGTAGCTGTTTTTTTTTAACTCCTTTTCGCGAATGGTAACATGAGGGGGAAATAATTTAAATGATATCTTGAATGCGAAATAAAATAAATAAGGTTTTGCTAACTAAAATAAATTTAATGCACAGTCTACTGATTCATTATAACAACTAGTGAACAAAAGCTGCCCGTATTCCGGAACTGTTAAGCGAAAACTTGAGTTACAGATCAAGAAAACCCGAAGTGCACAATTTAACAGCATTAGGACAATAAAGTATTAAGTAATTAGTGAAGGCCATTCCATATAAAAGATCATAATATCATTTAGCAAAATCGGACGCTGGAATGCTACTAGAGGATTAAAACATTTTACCATCTCTGGGTAGATATGTTTAGATCTAATTGTACCCTCTAACACTTTTTTAATTTGCTAATTGAAAGGATTAGGAGGAAAACTAATTTTAATTCATTCTAGAGACTATTTATACAGGCTACATTAAATCATATATTATTTATTAATTTTTGTTTTATAGTTAAATCGATATTTTACAAACACTTACCCATAAACTCTCACATTCCAAAGATTCTATGAGAATGGAGGATATTGTATTGATTATTATTTTTATTTTTCATTAGATAATATGTATAAATTTTTCATTATTTACGAAATTATTATTATTATTATAATTGATTATTATTATTATTATATATTACATTATTGATTAAATTTATTATTATTATTATTATTATTATTATAGCTTTAAAATTATCCTGATATAATAATTTATATTATATTAGCAATAAGATTTGGAATATAGGCTTGGACTTTGAACTTTGCTGTGGAGAATTGAATTTAGACTTTGACTACGGATATATATTATAATAAAATATATAGTATCTATATATATATATATATATTAATAAAAAATATTATATATATTATTATATTTATATATACTATATATATATGTATTATATATATATATTATATATAGATATATATATATACCTGTATATATATATATATATATATATATATTATAATATATATATTATATATATATATAGATATATATATATATATATATATATATATTATATATATATATATATAATTATATATATATATATATATATATATAATATATATATATATATATAATAATATATATATATATATAATATTATATATCATAAGTATTATATATTATATATATATAGTAATTATATTATATATATGATATATATAATATATTATTTGAAAGTTTATATTTAATATATATATATATATATATTCATTACTAATATCACCTATATATATATATATTATTGTGGTGGTGGTTTGTGCAAGCAATCTTTATTAATGATTATTAATTGAATAATAAAAAAAACAATATAGGAGTGTTGAAAATTTTATAAAGTGATTTTTTATTTTATTTTTCAAATTATTATAAAATTTTATCAATAATATTGTTTTAAAATAGAAGGTAACTGCCAGATTTTTATATCTTGCGAAAAAATAAGTTGCTTATGACAATAAAATAGTTCCAAAAACAAATACAAAAAAAAAAAAACTCTGGAAATTTCATGCGAAAATAAACAAATAATTATTTTAAAATTGGACTTTTTGCAAGGACAAAAACATTAATAAACTTTCTTGTGAAAAAGAAAAAAGCTAAAAAAAAAATAAAAGAAAATTAAAATTAAATAAATTAAAATAAAAACAAAAAAAATAAAATAGGTAAAGCAAAACTAAGAAAAAAAAATATTACCGTTAAAATTCTAACGAAAGATCATCAAAAACCTAAATTAACTAACTACCCAATAGATCAAAAGGAAAAAAATCAATCTTACTGATGTAAAATAAAAAAAATCATGTCAGTATACCCTGGGGCGCAAAAAATAAGCCAAGTAAAAGGCCAGATTACGACAAGTCATGAATTAATCCAAAACATAACATGACCAAAACGCATCAGCGTTAAAAATATAACAAAGGAAAAAAATTTATATTTTCAAAACGAAACAGAAATTTAGAAAGCAAGTTATTGAAAACGAGGAAACCTGAAAATCGATTGGAAAAGTGTAAACAGTTCAAAGCAATCAAATTCTAGCCTCTGCGTTGCCAAGAGGGTATAAAAATGCTAACAATTGCTACTAACACTTGACTGACTTTAATCATCCTCTTATAATATATTATTATTATATATATAGTGAGTATATAATATATTATATATATATATATATATATATACATATATATATATATATATATATATATATATATATATATATATATATATTATACTATACTATATATATATATATATAACTATATATATATATATTTATATATCTAGAGATTTAGAGCAAAATATCTAAAAGATCTAGAAAAAATATCTAGATGATCTAGATATCCAAAAATATCTATAGATATATATTATATTATATATATATATCGCTCAAATGACCGCTACCATCGAAGGCACATGTAAAACAAAGCTGTTGTTTAAACTCAATTAAATTTATTTAAATTCAAATAACCAATCTGGGAGAAACGCTGGTTTTAGGGTCCCTCAGTTCTGCCTCAAACAGGGCGAATTTGAATTGTATCGAGAATCTGTCTAGAGTCTAGACCAGCGGATTCCCCAACCTGGGGGAAATTACCCCCAAGGGGTAAAATGGAGATTTTCCAAGGTAAAGATAAGTACAAGGATTGGATCATCTCAGTCACAAAACAAAATCATTAACAAAATCATCTGTATCAAATCTAACTAATTACCTAATTATTAATCATTCGTGATTAGTTAGAGAATTAGAAAATTTTAGGTAATAAATTTTATTACCTAAAATACTTAATACAAGCCTTTGGAGAAATAAATAAATAAATAAATAAACCTTGCAAGAGAATATGACGAATATTTTAACAGCTCAAGATAAGTTGCCAGTTTTTTCTCAAATTGCAGCTTTACCAACGCCGAGCTGGAGTTGAGGACGTTTCGATGTTCCCAGAACTAACAATGGTGCTCGACGGGAGAAATGAAAAATGCTCATTCACAGATCAAATAACTCTCCACTTGTCATCAATAGTACATTACATCAGCAAATATTTTCCTAATTTGGAAAATCGGCAAGTAAGCGCTTAGGTGCTAAGACCCTTTTCAGTGAATGAAGGAATTTTTCCAGATACTGAAATTGAAGACAAAGCACAATTCCTTTGACTTCACAAAGACACAACACTGAAAATAGATTTCGAAGATACATAACTAACAACATTTTGGCGAAAGATTGGTTAGAGAGTATCCATTATTATCGGGAAAAGCCTTGAAAATACTGATCCCATTCGCCACAACTTACAGGTGTGAAAGTGAATTTTCGGCAATGGTGACAATGAAAACAAAAGCAAGGAACCTATTGAACTTGGAGCACGACTTACGATGTGCATTGGCCGAAACTGCACCAAATATTAAACAAATTGTTAAAATTAAGCATTACCAACCGTCTCATTGGCTTACATATTACTTCTTGATTTAATAATAAATTGCTAAAACGCAGGTTTTTTCTTTATTTGAATGATTAAAATTAATTAAAAACAATAATTTTTCGTAATTTAAAGGAAAAAAAAAATGCAATAGCTAATGCCAATTGTTTTTTTAAAACTAACTTTTTTGGGGGGTATTTGTTATTTTCTAACCCGCTTTATGGGTAATAGCCTCAAAAAGGTTGGGAACCGCTGGTCTAGACTCTAGAGAAAGCAAATAGAAAGGGTGTGTTA
>JABUQX010058350.1:17500-45000 GCA_015478945.1 Trachelipus rathkii | reverse complement strand
TTTACCTGTGTCGAACATAACATTTTCGTTTCTTTATGTAGCGTATACAACAATCCTAATTCACTTCAGTTACATATTATATATATATAGTAATATATATATATATATATATATATATAGTATATATATATATATATATATTATATATATATATATAATATAATTATATATATATATATTATTATATAATATATATATATATATTCGAAGCTGTCACCGTGTCCAGAAGCTTCTCCCGGGGGGCTTATAATTGTACGGATTTACCGCCCGGGAAGTGTACTTACTCCTTCACATCGATTATCTGACGAAAGACCATCGCGAAATTCATACACCTATAAGACTTGGATTCTCTCTTCTTCTCCAGAACCTGTCTGATATTTTATTTGATTTCTGAAACTTACGTAAGTAGAATGTGTGTTCCTTATATGTAATGAGTTTTCTGTTTCATTTTCAGATTGAATCATGCAAATCTGTTTAAGGTTAAGGCCAATCCTAAGTGTCTCTTCTCACTTTTCTATGAGTTTCCGATTTTGCTACCCATTTGACTTGAACTAGGGACTTTTCACTTAACGTATAGGCAGAAGCAACAATTTACTGCTCTAGCAAGGTGTACAAGTCCATTTCGCGCACTAGCTCGAGCTCCGAAGAAAAAAATAGGTTGTAACATTTTTGTGTTTACGTGCATCTCTTTTTTTTCCAGTCACTTTTGTTGGCGTGTCGTTTTCTTTTTAAAGAAGTAATTTAATATTTCAATCTATCTCGGCTTGAAGGACCAATATCTCTGTGACTATTAAGCCCCATAGTTTGTTTCAAAGAGTAAATTTTACGCAAATGTTATAAAAATGAATTCTTCTCTCTCTCTCTCATCTCTTCTCGTCTGCGAGAGAAGAGAGAAGAGACAAGAGAGAGAGAGAGAGAGAGAGGAGGTTTTCTGGCAACCACCCAAAATCCTCTCCGTTCACTACACTGTTCTTTTTTGCTCCTCCGTATAAACTCTATTGTCACCGAATCCTTCCTCCAATCAAATACTTCCTGTGACACATGCCCCATTCTACAAACGAACGTGTCGTGCTTCAAATATAACCCTTATATAAAGTTTGTATGCATATTATGCATGATGAGAATGACATGAACCAAGAATTTAATAGAATTGTGTAGTGAGTGTAAGTCATGTTTTAAGTTTCTTTAACATCTTGGGATGTTGAAAGGGTGGGTTGGAGCACTTCCGATTCTCATTTCCAAGAATGTAAAACTATTTATCACAAAGACACTACTGAAAAAGTAATAAACAAACAACACACAAACAACACAAAAAACAGAATCACACAACACGACACAGCTACTACACACCAACACCCCACACCATACATAAACCTCCTATATAACACCGTACCACATCACCCTACAACTCGCCCAACATAATCCAAAAAACACAACTCAAACACCCATTCCCACTAAAACCCCCCAACACCACTAACACTACAATACAAACCCCCCGCCACTAACAACCCAACACCCGCCATTAACCCCCACACAAACCCTCAACAAACAACCCACACCCACACCAGTACACATCAAATCACCAACTCAAATAAACAATAACATACACCACTCACCCACACTCCACTTATAACACTATCATAAAAACCGAGCTCCATCATATAAACACAAACTAGTCAAATAATAGCATATAAAATGAACATGAGTAAACCTAAATAACCGAAAAAGACCTCCACCCAAAACTCAAAATAAGACACGACAATAAATACCCAGCATAACAATCATAATCCTACACAGCCCAAATCTCTACAATCACAACAGTACCCTAACATAATAGGCACCACCAATCCCTAACAACAAATATATAAAACCACATTACAACCATATAAACTATATAATAAATAGCGTCACGCAGACCTATCTCTCTCCATCCGTCATTATATCTTAAAACACAAACGTCCACTTAAATCTGCCTACAGTGCAAACCAATCAATACACTGCGCTGGAACAATGCACTGGTCAATTCGTAGTACGGAAATGCTCAAAAAAAGCAAAGAAATAAAAACAAAAAATTACAACATCCCCACATTCCGTATCTTCAAACAAGCATCACAAACACACGCACTACAGCACGAAAGGCATACATCTCTTAGAGAAATCCTGGTAAAATTCACAACCAGAGAAAACTCGACACCTCATTCACATCCAGCCACCTAAGCGCAAGTGCAGACCGACAGGGCCAAAACCAGGGCGCGCGGACGCATAGATACCAGCATAGAGCCCGCGAGGGCCAGCCGAGGACACACCCGCCGCACCACACGCCACTACCACAAACGCACGCCCGCGGAAATCGAATCCACGAGACGCACCCCTCCCCCACCACAGAGAACAGGGCGCGGCAAGATTAGACCTGAACACCCTCAGTATAGCACCCGGAAGGCCGAGAGCCCGACTCCTGCAATCGACGTAACCCGCGCAGGAACCAGCATATCACCCTACGTGGTGGATGATGAGTCAGACGATTAACAAGGGAGCAACATTAAAAATAGATACAAAATGAAATACTATGAAATTTATTGTACACAAAGGAAGATAAAATTTTACCTTGACAAAGTATAACAATGTGTTGACATTGAAATTATCATCAAACTAAACACTTCACTGAAAACTAATTTTATATTCTTTTATTTTTTTTTACATGTTTCCTATGTGAAATTTTACAGGATTCCAAAAATATTCCTTTTTCGCTGTAGCTATTGTAGTGTTTTGAGATTTTTTTTTTTTTTTTTTTTTTTTTTTTTGTTTTTTTTTTTTTTTTTTTTTTTTTTTTTATACATTTTCCGTACTAGATTGACCAGGGCATCTCCACCAATGTATTCCAGTCTTTACTGTAGCAGTTAATAGTGTTTTAGATATATATTGACGGATATTACTAACGCTGACCTATATATTATATATTATAGATATATATATATATAATACTATATATATATAATATATATATTTATATATATATATATATAATATAATATATTATTATTATATATTATATATCCAACCCATAATATATAACACACTCCAAATATATATAGGCCTGTTAATGCTCTCTATAAAAGACCCCTTCCCGCAACACTGTCAGTTTAGATTTCTTCTTACCTCTTTGTCTTTTTTCAAATACACATACCAATGCATACTAAGATACTATACTCAAACAGCACTGCACATGTCAAGATGAGTCGACCCAAAATGAACAAAGAACACTGATCTTCAACTCTGCAAAAACCCACCCCCTAAACCCAAACGCAACACCCAAACGCCAAGACCAACACACCGAATTTTAAACCTTAAATATACTTTTAAATAAAAATCCACCATTTTATATCAATCACCATTTTTAACAAAAATCAACAAAACTATACTCAAAAAAAGTACCGACACTCTCACGAAGACAAACGACACACAATACTCACATATTTGAAAATCCGACCGCTCCATACAAGCAACTTAGCTTACAAAATTCAAAAGCAAAACAAACAGAAAAAACAAACAATATATAATTATCTATCATTTACTCATCACATAGAAAAACATCTCAGTCTCAGATACCCGTAACACGACACTTACAGACAAACACACAGCCACCATCTACATATTTGGAATCAGCGTGTCAAGCCTCTATATCACAAACCCACCAAATAGTAAAAAGAAAATCGAATAACTCAGATCACAAACAAGGTCATAACAAACAACACAAAAACAAACACAAAAAAACCTCCAACGCTCAGCCGCACGGGAAAGCTCAAGCGCCCGCACACAAGAATGGGGGAAACAGGAGGCGACAGAGGCCCGGACGCGTCATAATTACCCATACCCGCTAAGCGAGAAACGAGCGCGCGGAGAGCAACACCCGCGAACCACACGACAATACAAAGAGCGGGGGTTCGAGACCCTGACCCCGGAGGGGGGAACTAGTCCTACCCTGTCGTTCCCCGGAAGGCGCGAGAGACCCCGACTCTGCCATATATATAGACGGCCTACATTCACAACTAACCATGCTGGAGATTAGTACAAAAAAAAAACAAAACAAACACTCTAAACCAGAACTGAACGGAATCGATATAAAACGCTAACTTTACCCCCGCGTTCCCCCCTCCTCATAATTTTGAACATCATGTAATGTGTTGCACCCCTTTTAATACTGTGTAGGATCAATTATACTAGAATAAAAAAAAAAAAAAAAAAAAAAATCAACAGACTGACGGAAAGTCGATTAAAAAACATAACAGGTCTACTTATATCATAATATTATATATATATATATTATATTATATATATATATATATATATTATACTATATAATATATGATATATTATATATATATTATATATATATATATAATATATATATTTATAAATAGTATATATATATAATATATAATTATATAGATAAATGATACGGTAGGCTACTTATATTTTCTTGTTAAAAATAACTAAAAATAAATAAACTAGACGGTACTTGGGGAATTAGTGTAGCTGCTAATAACTAAAGAAAAATTATTTTTAAACATTATTTAGCATCTCACAATTTATGTACCGAAAATGAGCGTCCAAAAAATAAAACAATTTTCCAAATGGGTAAATATTTAGAGATTTTTGTGTAAAATAATGTGTTGTGTATTTTTAAAATAGGCCTAGGCCAGTGTGTACTGCCGCCACTTCGGGCTTTCCTTTTTTTTTGTAGTGAACCAATGGAAGAGAAGACGCTGGGGGAAGGGGGAGGGGGTTAGTAGAGAAGATTTTATTGGGGCTTTTCTTCTTTCCATTTCCTTCCTTTTTTCCCCCCTCGTCCTCCCTCATTTTTGTCTCACATTTTTCCGTCACCAAATATCTCAAGGTCATTGGAACAAGCAAGGCTCAAAATTATTATTATTATTTTTATTAATTATTATTAGAATATTATTATTTTATTATTATTATTTTATATTTATTATATTATTATTATTATTAAATGACGAAAACGTCCCCTGCTTAATTTATTTATTTCATTTCACTTTATTTTTTTTTTGTATTGTAATGATTTATTTATATATATATAAATATTTTATAATAAACGAATTGAATATAAATGTCCAGTTTATTAAAAAAATAAAGTAAAACGAATTTATTGGATACAGGTAACCAACAGGCTACTACTACCGGTACCACCCTTTTGCTACTACTACTGAAAGTTCAATACTTCAAAATGTTAGTGAATGAGCAATTAAATATATAATAAGGAAGTAAATAAATTTTTTGTAATAATTATGTATCCATGATATGTTATTAATTATTTTAAAGGTTCTTACTAGGCTTTATATTTCATTACCAGCTTCCTGGGGACCCATGGATATCATATATATTATATATATATATATATATATATTATTATATATAATATAATAATATTATATTATTATATTAGTATATATTATATACTATATATATATATATATTATATTATATATATATTATAATAATATATATATTATAATATATTTATATAATATATATTATATGATGGGTGTAAAATTATTTTTGATTTAATGGGTGTTACTGAAAGTTTGTGTACAGTATGATCCTTTTGATCTCGTTCTTGAAAATCATGAAGAAATAATTCTTTCAGTCATGTTTTTTTAATTATTTTTTGTTCGCTCGAAACTGGCAGGAAGAGTGTTGACAGTTGTCGAGTCATTTCCGTTTCAATAGTAATTATTTTAAATAGTTATATAACTAATTTACTAGACTTTATACCAAAACCAATATATGAAATGTTTTTTTTTTTTTTTTTTTTTTTTTTTTTTTTTTTTTTTTTTTTTTGAAAAAATAATGTCTTATCTTGAGCTCTCTTCTATTCATGATAATTATTTTCTATTTAAATAAATATTCATCAAAAACCGAAAAAAACGATTCAAGATCTTTCTGAATCTTTTAAATCTTAATTCAACCTTTTCGATCATGTATTCAATGCCTGCATCCTTGCCTTTTCTTCCCCTTATACTTTTTCTTCCCCACTTCTCAATCATTTGTTTCAAGTTAAAAATTTTGTAACCCCTAAAGGCAAAAAAGCTCTTAATGAAAAAAGAAATAGACTAACTTGTGAACTTTAAACCTATTTTTAAAAAAATTTGGCAATATTGGTGAAGCTTAGCCTTAATTGAGCATGAGGAATGTTATTATTTTTAGTTTATAGGAAATAATTATTACATCAGTCTTAGAACAAAATGTTGGCAAGATTGAATGGTATGGTTTGCACTTCTGAATTCAGATTGCTGAAATAGTAAAAAAATTTAGGTTTAGAAGTTTTAAGTTTTTTAAAAAGTTTAACTTAAGTTAATTTTCTTAAGTTTCATCACATTCATTAAGAATTATAGGCCTATATTCAGTAAAAAAAAAACATGAGCAGTAGTATCCATGTCGCATGGGGTAACATTTTTTTTTTCTAGACTAATTTGTTTTTTTTTATTATACAATAGTTTTAAATATTTAAATATTTTTCATCGTTTTAAATTCGATTTGGAGCATACGTTGTAAAAAAGGTGATCAATGAATCTTCAGTAAAAAATATCCGATAGTTGAAATAAGTGTTTGACATTAAAAGAAAAAGGGCCAACTAAATAAAGCAGTACACGAAATGTTACAGAAATAAAAGAGTACTTAACAGCAAATAATAGTAAAAAAAAAAAAAGCAGAAATAATCCTTTATTGTTTATATGTAGCTACTTGAATTCATGAATTTGGTTAAATTTGGTATTAATGTTTTAAAACCACTACTGTGTGGTTTAATTCAAATAAGACGTACGTGAAGTTCTTCAGAATCTTTTTTTCTTGCCAGTTTTTTTTAGAAGTTTTAAGTTTTTTAAAAAGTTTAACTTGTTAATTTTCTTAGGTTTCTTAAGTTTTATCACATTCATTAAGAATTATAGGCCTATATTCAGTAGAAAACATGAGCAGTAGTATCCATGTCGCTTGTTCCTTGCGAAGTCTAAATTTCTTTGTGTATGTCTAGCGGATTTTCGGCCCCCCCCCCTTCCCACCCAGGGGTTCACGACCCCATTTTAATTAACCTTTTAAAAACATTATGAAGTTTATTTTACAAATATTAAAATATGCTCCCATCTTATTGACATTTTAAATTCATTTATTTATTTTTAGAATAAATATTTTATAAATATATAAATTATTTATTTATTTAAATTATTTATTTAAATTATAAAAATTATTTTAATATGAAATAAAAAACTCCTCTGGATATTTGAAGAGCAAATTCCAAATATCGTGTTTTTATTTTTATTTTTCATTTATTTGTACATCTTATCATATAAGATATAAGAATAAATAAATGACCTTAATTCCGTTATTAACAGTTAAAATTATTTTAACTTTTTAAATTATCTCGATTTTCTGTTTTAGAGCACGGTCTACTATTTATTTTCTGTACTCTTTTTTTTACTCTTTCAATTATTATTATATTTATTTTATTATTATTATTATGTTATTAGATTATTTATTATTATTATTATTTCATTATTATTATTATTATTATTATTATTATTAGTATTACAGCAGAATATAAGCTTCTAAATAATGTGTCAGGAGCTGTCTTTCTCACCTCTGTTCAAAAACTACAAAGCTTAAATGAAAGCATTATAAAAAGAAGAAATGATTATATTGATTATTATTATTATTATTATTATTATTTATTATTATAATTATTATTATTCATTATTATAATATTATAGTTGCCGTACTGCTGATTAGCATAAATATGATATACAAATTGATTCATTGAACTCTTCCTTGGTCTAACACAGAACTATAGCTGCGCTTATATTACAATAGTAAAGGAATTTTGGGTGTTACACACACACACACACACCACACACACACATATATATATATAATATTATACTATATAATTATTATAATATAATATATTATATATATATATATTATATATATATATATATATATATATATTATATATATATATATATATATATATATATTAATATATATTATAATATTAATACCAGTTTCTTTAGGCCGTTGTTATTCTGTTTAACTCCTTACATGCAAATCTTAATGTGATCTTTGTGGCAAGGGAAAGATGTGGGCTTTTTAAGTAGCTTTATTTACCATAATAGTAAGCGAAATTTTCCTTACCCATTTGTAGAATAAAGGCAAATGTGCTCTAGAAGCTTTTTATTTTATTGACGGGGGAGTGTCTGAAACTAGATTGGCTTTACATATTCTCAAATTAATGTTAAACTGCTATTTGGAAATACTATTTTTTTTTGGGGAGGCGGGGGATTTTTTTTTAATTGCGTTGTCCAATAACTTATAAAATTAATTGAATTCAATTTTATATTATATATATATATAATATATATATATATATATTATATATATATATTATATATAATATTATTATATATATATATTAATTATATATATATTATTATTATATATATATATAATATATATAGATATATTTATATAATATCCTAAAAAGATTTTGCTTGTAAGTTTAACGTTTATTGGATCTTGTGTATGTTAAAATATAAAAAGTTATAGGAATAAGGAAACTAAATCTATCATCGTTCTTGTCAGAACACTTTAACTGGAAGACTTTAATGAGTTTCTCATTAGATTGAAGTAGAACATAAGCTGGACGGTATTGTGACGAGTTTGACCATAAAACTAAGCTGGAGGGCATTGACGAATATTGTTCGCTATTTGTGTGTATTTAGATATCGAGAACTATTTTCCAATTTTATATTGAACTTTTGTATGAGTGGAGACATTTTGACGGATTTTTTTAAAAAGTTGTTTCTCGGGTTCAATGATTTGAAGGTAATTGAAGTATTTTGAAGAGGGAAACAATGCAATAACGCTTTGATTTTTTTATGCTAAAGCAATTTGTTAATCTAAACATGCCATTGCATTTCTATAAAGTAAACGGAGCAAAGTAAACTTAGGCTTATAAACCCACACACACGACACGCCAAAAATTCTCTCTTATATAGTCTACATGTTATAAGGCACATTTTTGTTTCTTATTTTGTTATATTGCAGTTGTGTGTTCGTGTGTGTTTAAAGAGATATTGCACTGTAGAGTTTAGAAGTTTCGGAACATTTGAAAACTAAAACATATTAGGTGAGTTTTTTTTTTTTAAACAAAAAAAAAACTTTTCACTGAAATTATATTACGAAAATGTACAGGCAGTTCATCGCTTAACAATTTTTGAAACACGCTGTCAATCACAATTCTTGTATTACAAAAGCTTTCTCAAAGTTCAGCATTATGTTTGTAACAAGATAGGAGCGCTTTTACTAGGCTAGGCCTTACGCTCGGGAAATAACGGTAGGTTACTAGGTTAGGCCTATGACGGGAAGCTGCTAACGTTAGCTTAAGCCGTTTGTGTTTTTTCATTTTGTGCATACGAAGCACAGGGATGGCATTGGGTCGATTTTTTGATTATTTAAAAAAAAAAATCAGTGATTTTTATTATTGGTTTGATTAATGGAATTTATTGGATCTCGTAACAGTCACGCGAAATATATTTGCAGGTTACAAATTATATATCGCGTGACGTTACGATCTGGAAAAATAAAAAAAAATAAAAAAAATCACATATTTTTTAAATAAAAAAAATCAAAAAAATCACCAAAATGCCATCCCTGATACGAAGCGTAAGAAATGAGCGAGTTTGCGTTCGTTTTGTCAAACTTAGCGCAGAATCGTGAAAAATGCTCACAAACGTAAGGAATTTTCTTAATTCAGTAATGTTACTATTTCCCGTGCTTGCGCGAATTTTGACGCTTCTTCGAAAAAATGTAAACACAAACAAGATGGTTTGGCGTAGTAGCCCATTGAATGAGAGATGTTTCATTCAATAAAATTAGCTTTAAATCTAATTTCTTCCGAATCGATAAACTACACAATAGTTGATCAGTTTTTGTAATATGAACCCATTTGTTTCTTTTTTAATTATCTGGTTCTATTTCCAAAATTTTTCATGTGCTCCATCAAAACAGTTTGATCTCAATTGTTCTGTAAAAAATAACTTTTATGGAGACAATTGAGTTGTTTAGCACGAAAAATTCGTGCTAAAACTGGGTAAGATTTCTTATCAGAGCCGTAAGACAATATGACAAAAATGAAAAATCCTTGACTAACTGACCTACGCTCGGAATTATAAGAATGATAGTATACTTTTTGATTATGACGTTTAATCTTTAATAGTCCTACTCCTGCATACAAAAGAGTAGTTATTTTTTTTTATCACGAATAAATTCATATAATAGAATATCATCAAATGAATTATGATTGGCTAAGTTCTCCACTAATCAGTGAAGCCACCATCAGTGACGCATATTAAATTTATTTAATCCATCCAATCTGAAAAAAATTGCAGAGAACACAACAATTTGCACTCCAGACTCTTCAGGAGCCGTTGATGTGCTATCATTTTTTTTTTATAATCTTGAAATTCTTTTTTAAAGTGTTAAATCGTAATCAGCAGCTTTTTACACAAACTTATAAAAAAAATTAAATATTATAGATTTATTATATATATATAATATAAATATATAATATATATATATATAATTATATATATATATAATATATATATAATATATAATATTAATATATATACAAAGATAAAAGGGGTTCATAGCTTTCCGACGGTTCCAATTTATCAAACCCCTTACCCCGACTTTCTTTCGATAAAGGCACTCTTATTTCAGCTTTTTACGGACATAACTCAAAAATGGCTATGGGTGTTTGCATACTATTGCCTACTGTACTAGCGTCTTGCCTGTTTATGTTTTTCATCATAAAAAAAACTACTCAAGTTTGCGGGACATTAGTTCTACAAGATGATATTTTTTATATATTATAAAAACTATTATTTTTAAAGTTATTATTTATTATGACAATTTTTTTTGTAATGTTGCATAAGTAAGTTCAAGACTTAAATAATATAATACATTATTAATGTAATAAAATAACAAATATATAAAAAGTACAATAACAAGAACATTAATCATCTCGTAATAGTATCATTAAGCAATAATAACAACAGTGCCGATAGCAAGACAGTAATATTATTTTTCAGGACCTGCCTCGATGATCCATTTGGTAGCTCATTTTAAATCTGCTTGCTATATATATATATATTATAGTATATATATATATATATATATATATATATATATATATTATAATATAGATATATATATATATATATATTATATATATTTTATATATTAATATATATATATTATATATATAATATTAAACGCCCACAATTACTGCTGGGTCAGAGCGACATTCAATGTGGGCGGTATATTGAGATCGTCGTGGGCTTTTGGACTGGAGCATAGCACTTTACTCACACACACACACACAACTCGCATACACGCTTTTGCTCTCTCTCTCAACATCATTTTCTACCCTCCATTGCAGGTTAAGTATCCTAATATAGGCCATTTTTTAGAGCGTTTCCAGAAGGCCCACACTTATTAAACATCTGGATTGGGATTTTTTAAGAGCATTAATTATTATGTATTATTATTCATTATTATTCATTATTATGTATTATTATTATTATTTAAGTAGATTATTCTTCCGATACATCTTTCTTCAAGAACTGAATTATTGAAGGAAGTGCACCCGTAGTGCACACAATCGTTGTGTAATTATTAATATATATATATATTATTATATATTATATATATGATATATATATATATATAATATAATTATATATTATATATATATATATTTATATAATTTATATAATATATATATATATGCAATTATAAATATAAATAAAATTTATCCAGATTATAAAAATATGAAGAAATTCGTATTATTATTATTATTATTTATTATATTTTATTATATTATTGATTATTAGTTATTATTATTATTAAATTATTATTATTATATTATTGTTGTTGTTACAAATTTACCTTAAACCATAATTTCAGGGAATCCAAGCCAATGAATTTTTCGCGCTTCATTCAAAAGTCAAAATAGTTTTTTTTTTTTTTAAATATTTTTAAAATACCATATCCCACACCAAAGCAATGTTGAGTGGGTGGACAAAAATTCTTAATTAAGTTTATGTTGACGTTTGGTTAGGTTTACAACCAGGGGGGGGGGAGGTACTTTTGAGTTAGTTACGACTATTTAAAAATTGATGAGAGACGAGACTTGTCTTTCCTCAGTGCCCCAAACCGTATGATTGTCCCCACGAATTGTTGACAATATATTTGATTTGTTTATTTTACTACGGCATGACCTCTTTATCGTAATTGGCATTTGAAAGACGGTTCAATTGATTATTTTTAGATAAATAATTTGCTATTTTCTGTGAGATTTTATTTTTATTATTAAAGATTACCTCCAATATTTTCGCTCTCCCCTTTTCTCAGATTGCAATTGATTGGTCAGGAATCATGCCCTTTGGTGGCCAAAATGTAACATTGTGGCTCACTCACACCCGTCCACCTCGATCAGTACGGTGTCACCGCTGCTGCAGCCAGAACTCGAGTTTCACTCCCATTTGGCATAAGACTCTACTGTCCAGTCCCAGATGGAGGTCCATTGGACTTCAGGTTGATTCTCTGTCGTACATTCGAGGCAGTTATTCAGTTATGCAAGCATCTCGGTAATAATCTTATATATTAATATATATATATATATTATATTTATATATAATATAATATTATATTATTATATAATATATATAGATTAGTATTTATATATTATATATATATATATATATATATATATCATATATATATATATATATATATATAATATAGATATATATATAATTGATATAATAAATGCGCTCTTGACGTTACTTGGCATCGTGTCATTCCTAAAATAAAAGTTGTTGTTTGGCGTCCTCATGCTTTGAAGGGAGATTGAACCCATGCTATACAAAATATGAAGATTGTTCTATTTAATATACAAACTAATTTTTGTCTCCAAAATTAAATTATTATTGTTATTATTATTACGGCATTATTTTTATTTTTATTATTTAACTTTTAAGACATCTTATTCATGCTACACAAAATGTTCTTAGGTTATGAGCGCTAATGCTACCAACTATATATCCCATGTTGATACTAAAATGTGTTGAATGTTTTTTAGTTATTTGTTTTATTTGATGAGGGAATTTGTTTATAACGAATCACTTGACTTGCTAAATTATTACTACTTGTTTTTGTTGTTATTATTAGTTGTAGTAGTAGTATATTATTCATACCTCTGATGAAGACGTGATAGGAAATGTGTGTGGGTTTGATTGTGTTAGGAGAAGTAGGTATATTTTAAATGAGCTAATTAGCACGAAGGAGGTAATAGGTAGAGTGAGAAAGTTAAAGAATGGTACCGTATATCAGCAAGCATAGATGGAATTACTGGTGAAATGATTAAGGTTGTAGGCGAGATTGTGATCGACTGGAAATAGAAGTTGTGTAACAAAGCGTTTGTGGAGGGTGTAGGTCCGTAGGACTGTAGGAGAGCAGTGACAATACCCTTGTATAAGGATAAGGGTGATAAGGGGAATGTAGAAACTGCAGGATTAGTTTATTGAGTGTTGTAGAGAAAAATCTATGCTGGTGTTTTGATTGAAAGAGAACATAGAGTTCCCGAGGGGTTGATTGATCAAGAACAAAGTGAATTTAGAGGTGGTGATGGGTGTGTAGATCAAATTTTTACTTTGCAGCAAATGAGAGAGAAGAAGAAGAAGTAACTTTATTTGTTTTATGGACTTGCAGCAAACCCATGACAGGATTAATAAAGAAAGCTCTGTGGCAGGTGTTTATGATACATGGTGTAGGTTGTAGGCTTCTGAATGGAATTGAAAGTATTTGTGTAGATAGTGAAGCGTGTGTAGCAATAAATGGAGTGGAGAGTGAATAGTTTAATATGAATAGCAGAGTGAGGCAGGGATATGCAATGTTTCCATGGCTACTTAATTTATATATGGATGGGATGAGAAAAGAATTTAAGGGAGGGTGCTAAGACTGATGGAGAATAGTGCAGAGTGGATGGTGTCTTCCTTATCTTACGCAGATGATCTGATTTTTTTGTTGTAAATGTGAGGAAAATTTGAGAAGATTGATTGAGTGGTTTGGCAGGGTGTGTTAAAAAGGAGGGGTTTCAAAGTATATGTGGATAAGAGCAATGTGATGCAACTGGAACAAGTACCGGAATTAAATATTTTGGTCATATGTTGTATGAAAAGGAGAACTGATAATGTTGAGTGCAGTAGGAAATTTGCTAGTGGTTGGAAGGTGGCTGCTGCAAAAAAATAATTAGTGATTGCAAGGGGGACTGTCTTTTGAGTGCGCTTTCGTTCTGCATGAGGGTTTGTTATTACTGGCGCTAATGTATAGGAGCGAAAATATAATGTGGAATAAGGTGCAGCCTGCCCAGATTGAGAATCTTTAGGTTGTGGTAAACATGAGAAAAATTTAAAACATGGAGAATGAATGTATTAGGAAGTTGGAGAATAAATGAGTATATTATAATTGTTTGGTCATTTGAAAGGATGGATGGTAGTAGATTGTTTAAGCAGTTGTATAGTGGCAAGTGTAGTTGGAAATCGATCAACTATGAGACCTAAGAAAAAGTGGTTTGAGTCAGTAAAAAGAGTGTCTGAAAGATAAGAATGTAAAATTAGCAGAAGGGGAAGAATGTATGCACATTAGAGTAAATGGCGAAGACTTTTTAAGGGGAGATGCATGGATTGTGGTGGGAATGGCTCAGGAATGAATCCTGACCCTGGCGAGATACCACAGTGGGCGGTCTGTCAATCGGGTGTGTGAACTTAGGTTGGATTTCTTTTCTGCAACGAGCTTGACTCAAGGGTATAAAGGAAGGGCATTTGCATTTCGAGTTTGGGTTATGTATTCGTTCTACTTAATATTCCGGTTTTCAGTGCTGTGTTTGGGCACCCCACCCCAATTCTGCAGGGAGCGTGGGGTGTACCTGATGATGATGATGACAATGTATTATTATTATTATTTTATTTATTATTTAGTAGTAGTACTATTACGGTAGTGTATAGACAGTCTATTGATTTTTATTATTTTCAGGAATTCGCCACCCAGAAGAAATGTCTTTCTGTCACCCATAACTACAGGAGGATATCGAGCATGATTTATTGATGAGCATAAAAAAGAAGTGCAATGAAGAATGGGACACGCTCCTGCTGACACAAATTCTTTTCTATTATGAGGTAACCAAATTTCCGA
This sequence comes from Trachelipus rathkii, assembly GCA_015478945.1. Classification (NCBI taxonomy): domain Eukaryota; kingdom Metazoa; phylum Arthropoda; class Malacostraca; order Isopoda; family Trachelipodidae; genus Trachelipus; species Trachelipus rathkii. Next base: position 29,673 of record JABUQX010058350.1, on the reverse strand, counting down.
CCGAATTCAGACTTCAGATTGGGTCGTTTGAACCAGGAGTGCTGTTCTTCCCTACGAACCACTTCTCAATCCTTACACCAAATTAAGACTCAAGTTACATCCCCAGAGGTGTTGGCAGTCCCATGGCGAATAATACTAGCAATGGGTAAGTTCGTTCTACCTACAACACTTTTGACGTTTCTTTGACGGGGCATTGAAGAACTTCATAATTCCCTCGCAAACTCTCCAACGCATCCTCCAGAAGCTCGGAAGAACTTGGTTCGCCCAAAGTCTCTGTTAGAAAGAGCAAGGATGAACGTCGGTTGGTTGGATTCTTCCTTAAGTATTATGGAACAAGGGATTAGGGAGTTTGATACGCTTTTGCTTCGATTCAAGTTCTTCAGTTTCTACGATCTTAACCCGAAATATGATGCGATCAGGTTAAACATGATCTATGAGCAGGCCAAATGGGCCATCCACAATGAGGAAATCGATTGTACTGAGGAAGAAATGGTTATGTTTGCTGCCCTTCAGGTAAAAAAAATAAATAAATTATTAACTTGCTAAGCTTGGTATGTTATTGTATCTATGCAGCTTGGAGTATTATTTTTATAACCGCTTCTTGTTTCTTTTTAGTTGCAAGTTCACCTTCAAATGAATCAACCTCAACCTGACAACTCAGTTGGAGGAGAAGACGACATCGATCGAGCCCTTAGTGAGCTTCACGATGACACTGGAAGGGTCTCATATAAATTCAACTCCGTCAGATATTACCCACATTCCGGAGTTAAAAGGATATTTGAAACTAATGAAGTTAGTATATATATATATATATATATATATATATATATATATATATATAATTATATATATATATATATATATATATATTTATACTAATTATATATATATATTTTTTTTATACATATATATAATAAGTATATAATATATATAGATATATATATATCTTAGGCTAAGCTATACGGCATCGACAGACAATAAAGGCAGGAGATGAACGTATTAGAGGACGTGGTGTAGGTGTGAAGAAAGGGGTAAATGAGAAGAATAAATGAAAGTATATGTTGCGATGGTTTGGTTCATGTGGAAAGGAATGAATGAAAGTCGTGATTGGTTAGCTGGATGTACTTAGGCGAGAGTGCTGTTGAACGACCGGCTGGCGAGACGATAAGACGACAAGTGATTGAGTCGGTGAACAGAATGTCTGAACAGGACGAGAATGCCTGAGTATTGGCAGAGAGGCGAGAATAAAGTGTGCAGATAGAACAATGCGGATTTTGTCATAAGGGAGCTAATGGTCTGATGCCCACCTGGGACCAGGGATGAACCCTTACATTGGCGCACGATTTACCATAGCTGAGGTCCGTCGCCGAAGTTCCTATGATGCTCGTAGGGTGATTTTCTCGTCTGTTGACCGAGCTCTCATAATAATGGTACAGACGGGGGCGGTAAGGCTGGAGCTTCTTTTCGACGTTTAGTTATGATTCTCCTACTGCTATTTCGTTTTCCCGATGCTGCTACAGCACCTTACCCCCAATCTTGGCGCAGAAGAGGAAAAGGTTGAAGAAAGAAAGAACAGAAAGAAAGAATATATAATATATTTATATATATATTATATATATAATATATCATTATAAATATAATATTATATATAATTATATATATTATTGTACTATATATATATATCATATAATATATATACTGAAGAGGACGCTGGTTCAATCTCCCGCGTACAGCAATTGGAGTTTTATCTTCCAAGGGGCAAGAATTAGAAGATGACTAGACGAACACGGTGTGGCGGCTGGCGGTTGGACTAGGCCGGCCTTAAAGTTCGATCCTCGTCAGTTCCCCCGTGTACCCTCTGAAAGGGGATAAGGCACGTTAATTATTATTATATATACTATATATAATAGTATATATATTATATATTCGATATTATATTATATATATAATATATATATATAATATATATATACTATTATATATATATATTATGATAATTATATATATATATATATATATATATATATTATATATTATGAGAGGGAAATTGAGTCTGCACATTATATCGTACACTTTATTTAACCGATTTGTACAGTCTATCTGGTTTGAATTCCGAATCAGGATGGGGCGAGCCCTCTCTGTTCTGGAAGCACACTGGCGGGAAATGTGACTATGTCTATCTGTCATTTTCCCGAAAGACGGGGACTTGGGCCAGTACCCGTACATGCATAACTCTCTCTCTCTTCTCTCTCCTCTCTCTCTCTCTCTCTCTCAGACTCTATCTCTCCTCTTCTCTCTCTCCTCTCTCTCTCTCTTCTACTCTCTCTCTCTCTTTGATCATCTCTCTCCTCTCTCTCTCTCTACTCATGCTCTCTCTCTCTCATCTCACTCTCCTCTCTCTCTCTCCTCTCTCTCTCTTCTCTCTCTCTCTACTCCTTAATCAGTCTCTCTCTCTCTCTCTCCTCTCTCTCTCTCTCTGCTCCTCATTGTCTCTCTCTCTCTCTCTCGTTCTCTCGTCTCTCCTGTTTTTCTCTCTCTGTCTTCTCTCTCTCTCTCTCTCTCTCCTCCTCTCATCTCTCCTCTCTCTCTCTCTCTCTTCATCTCTCTTCTCTCTCCTCTCTCTCTCTTCTATCAACTCTCTCCTCTTTTCTCTCTCTCTCTTCTCCATCATCTCTCTCTCCCTCTCTCTCTCTCTCTCTCGTCATTCTCTAATTCTACTCTCCTCTCTCTCTCATTCTCTCTCTATCCCTGTTCTCTCTTGCTATCTACTCTCTCTCTCTCTCTCTCTCTCTCTCTCTCTCCTCTCTCTCTCTCTCTCTCTCTCTCTCTCTCTCTCTCTCTCTCTCTCTCTCTCTCTCTCTTCTCTCTCTCTCCATCTCTACTCTCTCTCTTCTCTTCTCGTGCTTACTGGCATCAGACATTCAATTTCGAGCTATCTCTTTCATATTCCTTGAAGACCCGCCGAATTACCCTTAAAAGGGCACTTTGAAGGCAGCTCATTACTTTGTGGCGCCAAAGACGTTACCTTACCCTACTAAAGAGCCGGAAGAACAGGTGAAGCCTGTGGAGTTCCTGCATTGCTCAAACTGTGAGGATTCCCCAAGATGTATATCAATCTCTCAGCAAAAGTTTGGTATAAGTTAGACGGTTCCTACAGCAGATGGTATCGACTGATTACCTTATTCGGTTGTTCTGATGTAAGATTGATAATTATTTTGTTTGAATTATTTTAATAATAATATACTGCCAAATCCATTAAGAGGAACTGTTATAGCTGCGCTTAAATATCTCTCTTATTTTTGAATTTTAAATGAATGAGATAGTTATACTAGTTGCTTAGTTTATCTAGCTCTTTTAAAATTAGTTTTTACTCGTTAAAACTACATTTTTAATATTATACTACTATTGTTTCAGTTGAGCTTGAAAGATTAGATACAATTTTTTTTGATCGAGACATTTTTCTTTTACTTTCAAACATTTCGTCTTTAATCTTTTTGAAATTGAGATTTTGATTTCTGTTACGATCTTTAAAAACATATTTGACAGTCACCTAAAGTTTCAACAAGGCTATTGTAATACAGTTAAATGATCTACTATGCCATCCAATTTAGTTAAGCTCTCTACGATAAAGGCATAATATTTTATTATAACAATTATTCTGCTCAAAGGCATTGGGTACATCCGAGCACTCGAAAAGAAGACATCTTAGACCATAAATAGATCTCAATTCCTTAATAAGATAGGCTTATCAATGAGGCTAAACCATGTTTAAGGAAAGATAATTTCATTATTTATATTTTTATATCTTATTAGGACAGAGCAATATTCTCATTGCGATGAGCGGACTATTCAATTGGCTTCAAAAGGCAAATCTCTGGCTGACTCGTCATACAATGCTGAAGTTAACAGACAATCCAAGCATTTCCTCATCAATGCCAAAAAACCTGCTTCAGCCCTGTCCTTATCCACGGCTTAGACATCCGCGCCGGAGGATACTTAAGCACAAGGATTCGTCCAGGAAGCATTAAAGGGAGGAAGGTACTTTTTTTAAAAAACTTGATTAAGGTTATTTTTCTATCCAAATGAGCACTTAAATTATTAGTCATAATCCGGAAATATATTTTCATTATTATTCATTATTCATTATTATTATTAGTTATTATTCATTATTATTATTTATTATTATTATTATTAATTTTATTATTATTATTAAAAGTAAAGCCTTCTCAGTTCGATCACTAGAAATATAACTATCTAAGACAGGAAGTTTTGAAATTCAGGTTTGAATGCTGAAGTCTTGGGTGGTACCTTTTAGAACCTGCTTGAAGGGTTATGTTCTATTGCTGTAAAGTCTTGACTTTGCTCGCTGTTTGAATAGTTCCGACTTGATAATCCTATAATTGTGGGAGTATAAAGTGATAATTGGATATAGTACTTAAAGAAATTAATCTTAAATTTAAATGGATGATAGTTATTTATCTCATATATCGTGCTTACTACACTGCATTTTATATTCTTGATACAAATATTAACACAACTGCTAAGGTAACTGATTATATTTATTTAATTAAATAATTTATAGATAAATAGTAAAGTGATGAGAGCAAGAAATTTTGAGTCGCACAGCCGTATTATTTGATTTTTATGTTTTGCACTTTTAAAAAATATACGAAAAGTATAAAAGCAGTGTGGTGAAAGATAATTTCAGTGAGAAATGAGATTAAGATTGTACATTAGCAACGAAAAATAAAGATTGATAATTAGCGAACAATTAACGGAGATACAATCAATGGAGTAAATTTTGGAGTATTTATAGACGAAAAATCAAGAAGAAAACTGAAAATGCAGCAACAAATATTAAGACGAAAAGTGTCTTAAAAATTTTTTTTAACAAAAGTGAATATGAAAGGAAGAAAGTAACCACTCAGAAGTCGAAAAGTTGGTCTTCGCGATGAGAATGAGAAATTATTGCCTGAAGAGAAAATGAGCAATAAATTATCGCAGACTATGAATATTGGAAAGAATGAAAATCAGCGAAAAACTGGCTATAGAAATTAAAGGTGAAGAGGAAGAAAGATCTTCAATAAAGGATGACATTCGGACGTGAAAGTACTTTGAAGCTTTGTTGAAGCACAGGTCCGTGTATTTGAAAAAGTTGCAATTTGCATGTTCAAATGTATCAGGCACAAGTTGATGAAATTGGATCTTTGCAACTTCAGATGGTGAAAGAAAAAACGCAACTGAGCAGAATTGTTACTAATTAGCTTTCAGAACCTAGATAAAATCTTATTTATGCCGCGAGGGCAATAATCTTGCTGTAGCAATAACGCTGTGAGATTGGTCTTTCATGACTTTCACTCAAAAATTAAATAATTGTTCCCAAATCTGTTCATATTCTTAAAATTCTTGTTCATATACCTGTGGGAAGATTGAATTATAAATGTATTACATTCCAGTTTTATAAACATTTATTTTGCCGTTTCTGATTGAAAATGTACAAATTTCGTATGACAGATTTCGTATTTAGACCACAAAACCAATTGACAGCCTCAGCAGCTGCAAGTATCATGTTGTGTGTTAGTAAGGTTTAGATGCAACTCACCCGATCAAATATACAATATATCGCCAACAAAATTTTTTTTTTTTGACCATTGTTAAAGCGAATAGTGTTGATGGGCTTTTTTGCTTTATTTTATTAATAATATATATTAACGTTAAAATCTATTTATTAGAAAAAGTTCTTATACTCATATATGTATTACTTTGAACTCCTTGATGATGTATAATTGAAATTTAGCACCTTAAAACTCGGTTTTTCTTTCTGCATTTGAACATAAGTGGTTGTATTTATGTTTATAACGAAGTATATAATTGACATACTTATTATTATTATTTATCTCATTATATTAATTATTAGTTATTTAGTAATGTATTTCGGTGGACATAATTGCTAGTTGGAAAGGTCGATAAGAAAACATATCAATAAATTATTTATTATTTTATTATTTGTTTACAGCCATTTTTTTCTTTCCACTATTTGCATTCATTTCTTCGTCTATTGATTGGCTGGTTCGTTCCTGGGTTACGCAGACTAGTTCATGCATTTCAGGAACAGATTTGGTAAATCAGATTTATGACTAATTTAACTAATTGTTTCAATTTGTCTACATTTTACTTCTACTCTGGCTGTACATAATGGCTATTGCTTTTAGATTATTATTATTAGTTAATAAATTTTAGTAGCTTAATGAGAATTGTCTTTTAAGTGAGGAAGGGAGTGTTAAAGAAGTGTGTGAACAAAAAATGAGGAATGCTGCTGCTAATTTGAGTTGTTTTAAAGGTAAGTAGGGCAGATGAGTTTATATGATGAAACTAAACTGTAGTGAATAGTGAATTTAATGAAAATGTCACTAAGTATGCTTGCAGTAAGTAGACTGTAAATTGATTAAAAAATGATTGGTGGAATGGTGCAAGAAGATATTTGAGTGGGTAAAAGAAAATTAGTAAGATTACCCTAATTAGAGATATGGGTGGAAATGGTCAAATTTTAATACAATAAATGTATTTAAATTAAGAAGAGATATAACACACAGGAAAGATATAAAGTAGGTTTATAATTTGAGGTGAGAGGTATTTTAGACTGAAATAATGCTTTAAAGATTGTGAATTTTTATGTTGCTGGAAGGGTAGGAAAACATATGATCTTCAAATCAAAAAAGAGGAGGAAAAAGATTTAAATGTATTGAGAAGAAGATTCTTGAATTTTTAGGGGTTTGGGGTAATTATTCCAGTGATGATAATGAGTATTTGTGAGCAGTTTGGGGAAGTGAAGGAAGACTAAAAAGTGGAAAAAGGTTGTTACAGAAAATATAGTTTAATTATTAATAAAGGCTTTGAAAAATTAGTACAAAATGCATCTAAAGTGGAAAAATTTAAATGGAAAATTGTGGATGTGAAATTGTGAATGTGAGTACAGGTATAATAATAATATTAAAGAAGAGTTAAAAAGAGTCCGTATTATTTGATATGATAATGAAAATAAAATCTGAAATAGTTAATAAATATAATTGATGTGTTGAATTTGGATATTAAATGACCAATAACTTTGCTGAATAAATAGAATTGTTGATAATCTCTGACCCAACAGTGGCAATTTTGTTTCTTCAGTAATAGCTATGAATTAATGATGTTTAGACTCTACTTCAAAAGTAGACCAAGAGGAAGCTTAGACCTTATATTTTCATACAAATAGTGAACTTGTAAATTACACATACTGACAAACATTTTTTATATATTACATGAAAATGTATTATCATTTTTGAAATTCTTTTGTATACATCTATTTTCGTGCCCTTTGTCAATTTGTCTCAACCGTTCCTACCTGAAGAGTTTATATTTCTCTTTTCATTGAAATCTTCAAGTATCGCTATAATTAACAAGCTATATATTTCCTCATATGAAATCGACCTATGAAAAGTTGTTCAATCATTTGATTCTTCTTTTTTTTTTTCTTGTTTAATTCTCTCTAGGCAGGCTGGTGTGCAGGCTCTCTTCCCGATTCTATGGTAATTTAATTTTTATTAGTTTTTAAGTGTTTTATTATTTGTTAAATCATCTTTTTTTTTTTAACTTATAACAACAAACTCTTACTTTCCTTTTATATATATATATATATATATATATTTATATATATATAATAATATATTATATATTATATATTATATATATATATATATATATATACGGAATATATATATAATATATATAATATATATATATATATATATATATATATATATATATATATATATATATATATATATATATATATATATATATATATATATATATATATATATATATATATATAAGTGTATTTTTTTATTGTTGGCTCTCTCAGTGATATTAAGGAAGATATTGGTAAAGGTTTATATAGGTAATGGATATTTTAAACTTGTACGTATGGATTTGTTAATATTACATTTCATTTCTTTTGTAAGCAAACCTTTTTAAAAATTATTTTAATTATCAGTTATCTTTTTATCCCTTCACCCCGTTTACAATTTTCCTTTTCTAGTAAGATATTCATAAAATGGGTTTCCTTTCATAACAATTTGAGTAATTCCCTAATTGGCAACGTATTAATTTTCCCATTTAAATAACTTGGATTACATATAGTTTTTTTGAAAATGTTTATCCTTAATCCTCCTAATTGCATTTCTTCATTAATTTTGAATCGCTCCTCATTATTTTATTATAAGTTTTTTTACCATTAATACCATAAAAATACTCCCTCAAATAGGCATATTATATTATATTTCAAACACTGGTAGTTTTAGTGGGCACTAAAATTTTGCTATTGTAGAAATAATTGTTTACCTTATTAGTATTAATATGCACTATTAATATATATATTTTTTCTTGTCACTGTTACACCGTTCACCCTTGTATGTAAGTACACCATGTTTTGCTATGAATTTATTTTAGTTATCCTAACTCAATAATTAATATGTCGAAAAACTCATTATCCTTTGTCCATTATTAATATACTTATTACTTGTGTTACACCCTTACCACTAGTACCTGTGCTGCATTTTTTTGGCTTTTATCAATTTCTAGTAGGTTATTTCTTGTCTTACAATCATTTGAAAATTGTAGTAGATGACAATTATTATTATTTATTTTATTATTATTATTATTATTATTATTATTATTATTATTATTATTATTATTATTATTATTATTTAGGCTGTTCAGCGGATATTGGAAGCTCACGCCAATGTAAAAGACTTGAACTTGGCAGATGCAAAAATGCAGTTTATCCGAGCATGGCAAGGCCTTCCTGACTATGGAATCGCTCTCTTCCTTATAAGACACATGAGTCAGAAGGTTAGTTTAAAACATCATAAAACTTTTTGGTGCATGAAGATATTAATTTGAAATTTATTTATTTTTAACTTCTCTCTTACTGTACTTTTTTTTTTCTTTAAAAAATTACCATAGCTTAATGAGTAGTTAAATGCTTTTAAAGACCCAATTGTTATTTTTGTCATTGCTTTAGCCATTTATGAAGAAATTTTGATTTAATAATCTGGAATTTTCTCGAAATTAGACTTGGCAGTGCCTTTTTTTTTTAATTTTAACATTATAGGTGTTGTGATTCTTCTACTTTTATCAGATAAATATTGGTTTATTGGTAAGAGTTTTAAACTATGTCGTAGCTGTTATTATACATATAAAATTGGAAATTGCTATTCTATTACCTCAAGTTTTCTTTTCACAGGTCATTAATCTTGCAATATTTACACAAGTTGTTTTTCTTGAGCACTTATGGGATTATGGATTAAGTTTTTTCCTCCTGGGCGCAAGAATTAAAATTCGTCTGTGAAACACGGGGTGGCGACAGGAAGCCCCACCATACCCTTAAGTGTGAGCCCTTCGTAGCGAAAATCCACCCAAGAGCTTCACAACATAGCGACAGACCCACTACTGTGGTATCTCGTCAGAGACCCCCCACCCTTTGAGCCAGGCCCACAAACATTCTCCCTCATAAAACTACGCCATATATTCCTATTATGCACCATTCTTTTCTTTTCTTCCAAATTCACATTCCTTTCTTTCAGACACTTTTAACTGTCTCAATCTACTTTTTCTTAGGTGTCAGCCGGTCTATTCTAACACACACACCTTTATACATCCGCTTAAATAACGGACTATAACCCTTCCTTTCCATCTCTATACTTCCGCTTAAAAAACCGACTATCACCCATCCCTTCGATGTAACCATATCATATTAATACACACTCATTTATTCTCTCATTCAATAATTTCTTCACACCCCTTAACACGTTTATTCCTCATTTTATCAATTCTTTTCACGCTTAACACGTCCACAAGATTATCCACTTAAACAGACTTCACCTTAGATCTCTTAACTTCTCTTTTCCACACCATAGTTTCTGTACTATGCATTAATACCGCTAATAACACACCCTCATACAGGACCCTAGTGCACTCAAGACTCAATCCCCTTTCATTCACCAAATATTTAATTGCAACACTTTCCTACCACTCTTAATTTTCCTACTACACTCAAAAATCATCATCCATTCCCTTTTCATCCAGCATATAGCCTAAATATTTAAATTCAGATACTTGTTCCAGTTGCTTACCATCCACATGATTTCACACTGCGGACTCGCCTCACCCAACACTATCACCTTCCTCTTATCTACATTTACTTTCAAACCCCTCCTTTTACATACCCTGCCAAATACATCTATCAATGTTCTCAAACTTTCCTCAGATTCGCCGCACAAAACAAATTCATACGTGTATAATAAGCAGGGCACTCTCCACTCTCTTCCATTCTCCATCAATCTAACCACCACTACCTTTAATTCTTTCATCACCCCATCCATATACAATTAAATAGCCATGGAGACCTAACACATCTCTGCCTCACTACACTATTAATATTAAAACCATTCACTTATTCTTACACACGCTTCACTATCAACATACATACATTCGATTCTACTCAGAAGCCTACCACCAACACCATATGTCACTAACACATGCCACAGTGCTTTCATATTAATTCTGTCATACGTTATTACATAACTTACCGTTAAATTTTATATAATTTGATTTAAGGCCCTAACTAACCACCTCAATTTAAATAGTGTGTGTCCTTCTCTCTCATTTTCTCATTTGTTTCAATGTAAAATATGATCTACACATCCTCTAATATGGATTAATATTATTAAGATTATGGATTAATAATTTCTCAAAATGTTATGCGCGTTCTAAATTACAATTTTCGTATTACAAAACATTCCCCGAGTCAACGTTCATGATTGTAAGCAAGGGGTAGGCATGTCAGACCTAATTTACTCTCGGATGTTGTAAAATAATTATAGTCGCTTTCTGATTGTGAGAGATTATTTCTGATGTGACGTCATTGTTTTAATGATGTCATTAGGCTTCATAATGCGGTCCAGAAATGTTATAACTTGTACAATGCCATCATCTTAGCTTAATTCTTCAAACTTTAAATCATAATTTGCCGTCAAGAACGAAACTATTAATTTTTTTTCCATGCTGTATATTTTTGTTCATGTTGTTATTATTCTTTCTTTCTTTTATTTTCCCTTGTCTTCCCACTAGATGTGGGATAGGAGTGTGTAACATAAGTGGAAAATGGGACAACTAAGTAGAAGAACATGACGTAAGTCTTAACACCCTCCCCTACCACCACTACCTTCAATTCTTTCATCACACACCATCAATGTACATTAACCAAGGAGACATAACACATCCCTGCCCCACTCCACTCTCCATTCTCTACATTCACTTCGACTTTCAACTCTTATTATATTCTTACCATTATTATTATTATATATTTTATTATTATTATTATTATTATTATTATTATTATTATTATTATTATTATTATTATTATTATTATTATTATTATTATTATTATTATTATTATTATTATTATAGAAAGAAGAGTTGCTAGGTGTTGCTTTCAACCGAATTATGCTCTTAGACTCTCACGGTGATCATATAAAGACTTGGAGATACAATACTGTTAAAGTAAGTCTACCTTTCACCCTATTTGTTCGTTTGTTGCAAATTGAATCTTAAAACTAAGTCACCTTGTCTCTTTTTTTATTTCGAACTAAAATTAAAAATTATTTTCAAAATAGGCATGGAATGTGAACTGGGAGAAACGACATATGATGATTCAGTTTGAGGACGTAAATTTAATATTTTCTTGTCTCACCGCCGACTGTAAGGTTAGTTTTTTTTATGTGTACAGTAGGAGTGGTTTAGAGAGTTAATCTCTCCTACCCCTCCTATATATATATTACTTTTATATTTTTAGTGTTGAATTATTTTACTTATATTCTGAAAGGTTTTGAAAATTATAATTAATTACAAATTTTGTGTGAAAATGTTTTATTATTGGGTGTAGATGGTTTTTGCATGTTATCATTTAAAGATAATTCAACTGAAATTTTCTTTATAATTTTTTTTTTTTTTTGCAAAAGAGGATAGATGGTTTAATATATATATGAAGTGAGATAATTCTGTAATTGAGAAAGTAACGATGTGGGTTTTATATTACTAAATAAAACTTGGGTCCTCCCCTCCTGTTCTGACCC
>JABUQX010058350.1:0-12500 GCA_015478945.1 Trachelipus rathkii | reverse complement strand
GCATTTTTTTACTAATGTTTATTGAGAGACATTTTTTACTTTCATATTATTTTGGAACTATCACTCGCAAAAAGAATTTAATCTATTTAGTTTTTACTTCGCTTAGTCTATGTTAATTTTCAGACTATTATATTAATATAAAAGCGATTTTGACTTTAATTAGCAAATTTAAGGTAAAAGGGATATAACATAAGTGTAATTTAATTTCTCGCCAATTAAGTGGAAACTGACCATTTGATTTTAAGCATTGTGTACCGTATAATTTTAATATAGTGGATTTTCTGAAACTTTTTCTACTCGCCACCTTGTTGACGATCATTTCGTTTTTTATTCACGCCCTGGATTATGGGGTATTCACAGAATGCACTTTCTTCAAAGTTTCTAGACTTCTAATTTTTCAGACTATACTTGCATGATCCATGGGCGTCCGCAGAAAAAGCTTATTAACCATATATAATATATTAATATATTATATATATATATATATATATATATATTATAATATATATATATATATATATACTATATTATATATATATATATATATTATATATATAATATATATATATATATTAAGTATATATATAATATGATATCCCCCAGTGTTCGCCTCACCTTGTTCGGTTGGGGGGCTCTCTGGGATGCTGTTGGGCGGAATATACGGATATACCACCCGCCCTTCAGCGTCCTAGAGGAAGCAGCGGTTTTTTTTTTTTTTTTTTTTTTTTTTTTTTTTTTTTTCCCCCACCCATAAACCCTTTAATTTTTCTGTATAAGGTTACCCCCCCTTTCCCATCAAGCCCCTTGGCTATCTTGGTGCCTCTTCCCGCATTGGTTTACAGTTCCACCCCACACATCCTCCCCGTGGATGAGGGTACAGGCTAAAAACCGGTCATTTTCGCTCACCTCTGTTTGACCGGCCGCCAATTGTAGAGGGAACCTGAGCCTTGGCTAACCACTGAAGGAGGCTGTTCTGCACTTTGGTGTAAAATCTCGGACTTTACGCGAAGACATTAGGTGCCGTGTGGTACACTGGTGGGAACCCCACGTAAAGTTTTGGGAGGATCTTCTGAGGCCACATCCACAGCCCACCCTACGGGGTGGGGTCCGGGTGGTTGTGTGGGTCTCTGGACGTGACCTGCTGTGGAAGAGAAGGTTACCCTTCTTATGGACATACGCCTTTTTTCCAGCCATATCTGTTATTTACTTTTATGTCTCATTATTGCGTTTATTGCTATAGTGTTACCAATATCATGGTCGACGAAGCTTGGGTTAAACTTATATGGAAAATCCTATGCTCAAAACCCGCTGCCTAGTCTTGTGGCGATTAACCATCTGCCAGCTTCCTGCCGCGCCTTACATGGTCCCTGATAACTTCTTAGACCTCTAAAGTACAGCACAGGTAACCATGATCAATTCTGGCTTTCTCTTCTACTACACCTGAGGGTTTTCGCAAAATTCATCATGTCGACCAGCAAACCCGAAACACCTTCATGGTGCCCCCACGGCCCGGGCAATCCCGAAAGGTGCCCCCCGTAAAGTCGTACTCATTCGTTTACTCCTTGCGCTGCACTCTCTCCTGGAGTGGCAGCAGACATGTCATTCCCCATGTTATTACATTATTTGCGACCACTACTCCAAAACTTCTTACTGAGCAAGAACCCATTCGCTCTCAGTAGGGCACTCGAAAAGCCCTAGGAGTTGAAGACCCTCAGTCACATTGATGAGGAATGGGTCATTCTCGTAAAAGCTGCTAACCGAAATCAAAGTTCATTCTGTCATCTTAATCGTCTCTGAGATGTTCCTATTATTTCATACTCCTGAATGACATAAGAAAAACATTTAAAGGCACTAATTTATTGTTATAAACAGAAAGACGAAGACACAGCTGTCATTGGAAGAACTCCAACAGAAAAGATTTTCCGTACAAACATTTTATAGATTTTCCCCCTCGCCGGGGAAACTCCTGACAAACCAAATCCTCGTTAACTGCTGACCTTTAATACCCCTTATCACCTACAAAGGTCAAAATAGGATTCGAAAGTTACCAGTGTTCGCACGTTTCTCCCTCGATCCCCGGACGTTGCTTCAAATGTCAACGATTTGGTCATCCCGAAAATACTGTAGGGACGGCATGACATTGTCCAGTCTGCGGAAGAATTATTTCACACTCCATTGATGAAAATACCCCAAACAGCAGAAACTGTAAGGACCCCACAAGTGCTTCTTCTTTCAATGCCGTTCTTACTGTTTGAACAGGAGGTTTAGAGCTAATGTACTATACATAATTGAGCAGGGAGATGCTATACGCCAGCTCAATGAAAAATATCGACAAATCAAAGCAACTTACGCCCATTACAGCTACCCCCACGCGCTTCTCGTTGTTAATCGCCAACACAACCCGCTCCTAATAGAAACTCCTCTCTTAAATTCGTTGATGAAACTCAGCAAGTACGTGCAACCAGTCTACCTGTACTGCACACACAACCCACTTCTCAAAGAGCACAAAAGCAACCCTTGATTCAATCTCCCGTTCCAAAGAGCCATCAACAAGCTCATCCTGAGCATTAACTCTCAACAAGCTAAAAATGAAACTAAGCTAGCTCATCCAATACAAATTGGGAAAAACCACTTCCTGCCAAGACACACGTGTCCCAACTCACCAAAATTGGTTTCACAAACTTATGCAAGAGGACGTCTCTTTGTCCCTTATTCGCCTCCCACTATTACTAAAACCCGGTAAAGATGTTTTAAAACACACAGAAAAGAATACTCACCTAAAGATTATTCGTTAAAAAATAGAGCAACCGAATTCTTAAACAAAAACACAGTAACCCAGATGTAAAAATGCAACTCAGAAAAGACCTTCGCCAAAAGTCTACTTCTGAGACAAAATCAAAGGCTTCAAAAGACTGTACTCAAACAATCCCAACTAATGAACAACTCACCAAACAATCATCTAATAGTCTACAAGACAGTTTTAGTTCCTCTGATTCTTCCCATAACTCTTCTCCCGAGTTTCCTTTATCAGCCCTCTCTAAGGGATTCTATACTCTAGAAGATGAAATGGATAACAGCTCCCAAATGGAGCTTGATGCGATGACCCATTCTCTTTCTAATGCTTCCTGCACCTCCGAGAAAGGTGAATGGAAAACTGTTCAACGTTAACGTCGCAAACGCTCTAAACGTTCTTGGGTCTGATGGAGGCATGAAGATGGGACCCAGAGGTCCCCATTCTCCAATCAAAACTACCCAATTTCCCAAAATCACCCGCACTGGAAAATTCTCCAAAATTCTCCAGAATCGGACCTTGCCAATTCATCGAAACCCATATTGGAAGAAATCGATGTCGTAACCCCAATACATTTTCAAAAAACAATACCCTATCGGATACACCTTCCTTTCCCATTTCCATGGAAACCAAATTTCCCTCCACATTTCTGAATCTGCTTGCCAAAGGCGGGTTCTGATACTGCTCGTCACTAATAAATATGAGCATTTCGAAATGCCCTTCTATTAACCAACCAAACCCACATAAAAAGTTGGGATTTTGTTGAATTCAACTTATCTCCATTCATGGTGAAGTTCTTTCACCAAATACATCTGAAAAACTCCTCCCTAAAAGATGTCATACAACCTAACAAATCTCGGTGTATGACTACCCTGGCCCCCCAGGGTTTGTTCCCCCTCCTCGCCCAGGGCCCACGTCTCAACCTTCCCTTTCAATCTGAACCCACCTCTAACATTACCCCCATTCACATAGAGACAATTGTCTCTAATAGACCACCATCATAATATTCATAACTAACCATGACACTTTCCTTCATGGAATTGTCGTGGCTATTACTCCAGAATTGTCGAAGAACTTGTTCAACTAATAAACTTATGTACACCAAAGGTATATGTTTACAGGAACTTGACTATGTCATCGTGATATCCTTCAACCAATACGGGATATAAATCGACGTTCACTTCTATAGAAAGAGGTGACAATTGATTCCTGTGGGCCGGAATACTCATTCACAAATCTGTATCCTATCTTTTCCCCAGTCCCTCTCCAAACCAAACTTCATGCAAGTAGCGGCAAGAATTCACTTGTCCATCGACATAACTATATGTTCAATCTACTTGGCTCCGAGTAGTAAATTTTACTAAGGTCGACTTAGCAGATCTTTCCAAACAGCTCCTGCTCCGGTTGTTTTACTAGGTGACTTCAACCTCCGCCACCCCATATGATGGAGTGACTCTGTCACTTCATCCAAATTCAAGATCTTAATAGATCTTCTAACCCCCTTTTCCCTGCGGATGCCTTAACACAGGACTTCATACATATGAACGTTTAGATACCACACAACTCTTCTTGTATTGATATTCCTTTTGCTCCCATTCCTTATGGGATCGTTTCTTACTTTGGTCCCGCTTTTGACTATTTATTCGGCAAGTGATCATTACCCGAATTAGCATAAATTGAGCTATGTTCCAAGCCCAATGCAAAACCCAACTCCAGCTGGCGTTATGACCGAGCGAGGTGGGCTCCTTTTTATCAGGCAAGCTATCCTCTTTCTACCTTTTAATAAACCGATTTCGACTGTTGATTGAGCCTTTTGTTTCTTCCAGATAAGAATAGTCATCTCGGCAGCGGAAGATTGACATCCCGCAAAAGTCTTCTCAGGCAGAGGTCAGGGCAACCCCTTTGGTAGGTCCAGAGGATGTGCAGCACAAGCCAACCGAGAGAAGAAGAAATCTACAAGCAATACAAAAAGACCCGCAACACCCCAAACATGATTATTTTAAAGGCAGCCGCAGCGAGATCTCGGCAAAAATTTGATATTTAAAGAGTAAACATTTATTTTCGAACACATATCACTATCATTCGTTAACATCCACATAAACTCCCCTTCCTTTAGTGTGGGAAAGGTTACACAGAAAATATCTCGTCGATCTAATAACTCCTTCACCAACGTCCGTGCCGTTTAGGACAACTGAATACGGATTACGATCTCCGAAATCCTGCAGGAAAGGTAGGTAGCGGAGCGCTATAGGATTATAGCTTCGCTAGCCATTCGAATTCATTCCGCTACACTGAAGCCTTTCCAAAAAAGAGTCAAAAACTGACACAGCACTGCCAGACTTTTCATACAGCGAGAGGATGAAAAAGATACATACCTTACAACCGTCTTTTTAACACTTTGCAGGGTATTCAAACTGCAACTGGCAGAAGTAGCCAAAGAAACGGTGCTTTGTCCAGACCATGATCTTCACAATAATTATGCTCGTCACTACTCACTTCGGCATTCAGCATTTTTGCTGGATCTATATAACAGAACCTGGATCGAATCCTCTTTTCCATCTATTTGGACTACAGCTTTTGTAATCCCTATTCCCAAACCTGGGAAAGATCCGAAGTGGCGGACAACCAAGGACCAATTTCGCGGACCTGTCATTCCTGTAAATTAATGGGGAAAATGGTTTCAGGCCGCTTTCTCCCTGTTCTGGAGAGTCGCCAAGCTTTTTCAAACTTCCAAGTTTGGTTTTAGCAAACATCGTTCGACCGCGGACCCCTTGTTTAAACTAGACCATGACATCCGCGGGAAGCACTTCTCAACTGGTGGGACTGGTTCTTGGCAACGACTCCTCTTTAGAACTTGAAAAAAGCTTACGACACCAACATGGGAAATGGATCCTCCTAAAACTCATTCGCATCGAGTTTTCAGATGGACAACTACCTCTTTCATTAAATGTTAACTTTTTACAACAGAATCCAATGCAAGGTTCGGATGCTAACTCTATTCTGTCACGCCACTTTACTCTGGAATGAAAGGCGTTAACCGCCAGAGGTTAGGTGTTTTAAGTTGTAAATTACTATTTGCTCTCGGATTATAATGAATTGTTAAACTCCTATTCCAGCGCACGGTCCAATTTTCTCTAATATCGATGATACTTAGCAGAAATAACATAGCCGGTGCCAAGGCTGCTCCTTATCAAATCGACGGCAAAAACTTCAACTAGCTATTATGAAATTATTTACAGTGGGTATGCTAGCTCCCATTTTTCTCCCAAAACCTCAGCAGATGCTTTTTAAAGAAAAAAAAGGGAATCGAAGAACTTGCACCACCTTCTTTCCAGAGAACCTAACGTATATTGGTTCGCCCCTTCCTGTACACTCTCACAGTCAAATTTACTAGGGCTCATCCTAGATGACCACTCTCAATATGCACCGCATATTAAACACTAAAAACAAACTGTATCGCACCTTGACTGCTTACGTTCTCTCGCACTCAAATCTTGGGGTCGCTGATAACGCAAAATCCCTTTTACGTCAATATTAACGTAGCCCAATCCCGATCGAAACTTGGGATTATGGCATGATGCAATATCTATGGTACAGCCTCCACAACAAACTAACAATACCACAACTGTTAGATCCCATTCCAAAACGAAATAGAGCGATACGATTCTCCACAATGGAGACTTTTCCGATCGGTACCCCACCAGTGAGCCTTGCAAGTTGAAATCCAACTGTGATGGCCGACTCGTCTCTTCGAAGAGAAAAAATACATCATGTGTACAAGTTATCTTCGTTTTCAAACCCATACCGTCTGCTCTGACACGTCTGCAGGAGTACCTCAGAATTCTAATTACTTGGCCATTTGCAAACACGGTTCAAAGCACAGTTTATAATTTCCTCAACATCCCTTTTCAAAAAGGTGCTGCCTTTCTACTTTTGCACGAAAAGGGTACACACCATATGAGCTATTATACGACTCTCCTACCATTTTGCTTGGCATCTGACATCTCTACTCCCAAAATTAAGCCATCCTGCTGCCCATGTTAAAAGCATCATTTCTGAGTCTCACGCCGCAAAGTTCACGATGATTTAACTCCAGTGTTTACTGGCCGGCTCCTAAAATAGGACAGAATTGTAGGGCGCTTCTGCTGTCTTTCCTGACCGCAACCTCATCGCATTACCCTTCACCCCCTTATATGCTTCAATTTTTACAGCGGAGTTAACGGCTATAATGATTTAGACCCTATTGCTCGAAATTCTAAATCCTATAAACCAAAGATCACTCATAGTCGTTATTCAGGATTCGCTATAGCGCGCTACAAGGCTAAAAACCCCCTTATTTATCTAAAAAGTAATGGTCATCAGCGTGTACATACATTTCTTTCGACTTCTCCACCTCCACCGTTAAATGAAACAAATTACAATTTCGAATGGTTTCACAATAACATTTTATAAGAAGTAACTGGGCAATGAAATCTGCTCGACGGCAGGCCAAATGGCCGCCTCCTTTTCCGGAGCTGTGCTATCCAGTACTCCCGGATGCCATCGACAAGGCCGATACCCATCAACTAATTACTATCCTGCTCTCCGAAACAGGAGTTCCGATCTTCGTTAGGCAAGGGAGTGCTCGACGAGGATCGGCGGGGAGAGAAACTCAGAAACATAAACGACCGAACAATCCGTAGAGTGAGTCTCTCCTACCCCACAGAGAAAGCGACTTAATGAGAATGATAACTTGCACGCCTCCTATCTGCCACAACTAATATCAACATACACAGTCACTAGATGATTCACGAGACCCTCCTCCATTTGCATAAATTTTGCTCGTCGCCACACCCACGCATTCTAGTTCAGTCATATCTTGATCGATATTGTTTCCATCTGGACCCTATTTCGCTGTCGTATTTTCCTACAATTTACGGTCCATAAACACCTTTCCCAAAAGGATTATCCCACTATCTTATCTGAATTCTTGCCCACTTGAAGCCAGTAACACTATTACTTCTCTGGTATCTTCAAGGAAGTGAATATTCATTCCTATAGCATTTGTATTTTGTTATGATAATCTTAGACTATTTAACACCATAGCCAAGCGATTAAAATTTTATTTTAGTTTTTTATTTATATTTTGACTGACTGAATATTCAATAATTACCAATCCAAATCTTTCTTGATCATTTGAAACATATATTATGACAGGGCCTCCATGGATTGACTGAATTTTCAGAGACCCAAGATAGTGGCCGCTATCAATTGTGAGCGTGGTGAAGGTCTGTACACTAACTCCAAAAAAAAAAAAAAAAAAAAAAATTTATACTATATAAATATATATATAATATTATAGTATATAATATAATATATATATACTCATAATAATATTATAAATAATAAATATTATATTAATAATAATTATTAATATATAATATATATATATATATATATATATAACTATATATATCATATTTAACAAAAATCAGATCCCCAATTCCAGGGGGAGGGCATAGGTGCCCCTCCTTCGCCCCTATGTGGGCGGAACGCCCATGCTTAGCAAATCTATATGGACATCCTTATCATAGTTTACATAGTCATTACGAGATATTTAGAACCTAACCAAGAATCTTCTGTTGCACAATGACATTCCTTTTTTCTTTTTAAACATAGCAATTCATAATGAAACTATAACATCCAAAAAAAATTGATATTTGTTTCACCTTCAACGTTGTGCTGCAGCCAAGCGCCACGAAGGCAACCAGACGGTCTACACCCAACTAATGTCTTTATTTGAATAAGTCAACTGATTTAATACATATATATGATGGTTAAAACTTCTCTAAGTTTCCAAAATCGACAACCAAGCAGCACCTCATAAAATCTTCTTCCATAAAATATAAATATATATATTATAATATAATATATATAATATATAATCATAATATATATAATAATAAATATAATATTATTAACTATATTATATATTATATACTATATTATAATATATAATTATAACTAATATATATATATATATAATATATATATATATAATTATATATATATATTATCATATAAATATTAAAATAATATAATATATATAATATATAATATACTATATAATATATATAATAATCTATATAATAAAATAATATTAATATAATTTATTATGAATTATTAATATATATATTATAAGATTATTATATTATATATACTATATAATAAATAAATATATATAATATAATATATATATATAATAATATATATATATATTTATATATATTAATATATAATATATAATATATATATATAAATATAATATATTAATATATATAATATAATATATATATGATATATATATATATAATATATATATATATAATATAATATATATATTATATACACATATATATATTAATATAAGACTATATATATATATATATACATAGGATATATAATAATATATTATATAATATATTAAAAACAAAGAACATGAAGTGGGAAGATTAAAGAATTGCTGCCTTCTCCGGGATTGAACCACCGCTTGTTGGGAAAATTAGGACAATATGCTCGATGCCTTACGACTGAACTATCCCCCAACCAAAAAAAGTTTAGTTCAAGACATGTTTTAAATGCATCCATCATTGTACAAACAAATAATAAATTGCGATTATTGGCAAAATTTAACAACTACATTATTTAGGAAATACAAAATTAATTACAATCCACTTCTGAAGGCTGGGAATGTCGCCTTGAAAGGCAACTCGATTGCTATAAGAGTTAAAAACTGTTCTTGAATCTCAAAACTTTTTGGGTGGGAAAAATCGCGTAGTCAAAACAGGGGGATAAGCTTCACTCGTAAAAGCACGAGGCTAATTGTCCTCATTTCGGCAACTCGAAGATGGTTACAATCCCAGGAGAAGCAGTAATTCTTTAAACGTCCCACTTGTCATGGTTCTTTGTTTAAGAATTCTAAATATAAATTGCAAATAAAATTGCTATAATTAACATATTAATAATAATAATAATAATAAATAATAATATATAAATAATTATAGGCAAAATCTTTACTTTGATGGCATATACCAAGTAACTCAGAAGAAACGGGAGACAGCCACCTTACAAGTTAAAACGTTAATTATTATTTGGAATCAGCGTGAAATTCTAAAATTTTTTTTTTTAAATTATTATTTTTTTACTAAAGGAATACCAAGGGTAAACCGCAAAGAATGGCAGGAGTCGAGGTCTTACTCCGGGCCTTCAGGTGGGAAACGACAAACGATCCCCCCTTCATGTACCCCCGTCGGAACTCGAGCCCCTAAATTGGGAAATTTTTTTATTAAAAATATCCATCCGAACGATAAAAAAAAAAAAAAATTTCAAAAAACCCCTCCTTTTAGAATTTTCCGTCTGATCCAAAATACTATAATTTGTTAATTACTGTAAGGATGACTGCCCGTTCTCGACGTTCAACAAATAGTATATAGACCAACAAAGTAAAATTCTTGCCATAATAATAATAATTAATAATAATAATTAACTAATAAATATCATAATAATAATATAATAATAATTTGTGAAGCGACAAAAGTACAAAAAAAAAAATTTCTATTTGATAGATTAAGGCCGTTTTCGTATTTTGTTATTGCGCTCTTTATACAGGTAAAGAAATGCAATACCAGTTTCGCACGAATCTTCTGAGCAAAAATCGACCTACAGCGGTATACTCAAAGTTATGGAATTAAAACATATTGACCATGTATATCCACCTTGCACTAAGAGCTTTTTTTTACAGCCCAACTGTTACTAAGCATTGATTAGCGCCCTGCCCACCTAACATTTTGAGAAAGCCTGCACTAAGCCCATTTACTGCCTGTATTAAAGCATTTTAACATCCTATGCACTAAGAACATTTTTACCCCTCCCTGCAGCATTTACGGAAACCCGGCACTAAGCATTTTTTAGTCCATAGAAACCCTGCTGAGTCAAGAATTTCGAAAAGCTGAACACGGACAACGATCATTGCCTAACAATACCCCATCAACAATGTATGCAGTTTAAGTATGAATTTTAAATGTCTTATTATACAGGTATTAAAATAGGAAAGTGTTATAGTAAATTTGAAATATTTATAGTTAATAAAATATAAAAAAAATAAAATGAATCATCTTTAATAAATTTATATTTAATATATAATTTATAAAATAATATTTATATAAATATTGATATTATTTATTATTTTTTTTTAGCGAAATTTAGCAATGGCACACGCACATTTGACCCAACCGCATGAGTGCTGGAAAATTAATAGATATTGCCCCAACAACGCAAGAATCAGACATGATCCTATATATATTTATAATTTATTTACATTCTATTATAATATCTACTTCTCTTCCCCAAGGTGCGTCTACATGACATCGGAACAAGAGAAGTAGTAAGAAGAATATGACAAAAATGCTCGAAAAAGAACATCCTAGCCATTACCAGACCCACCCAATACCTATTAGGAGAACTCTAGCGCAGTCAGAAATCCACCCATTAGAGCTTACACGGGGTCGCGCGGATCCTCACTTGGCACTATCGGTCATAGATGTAGGGTATCATCCCCTGGCCCACGTGTCGGCCAAACCATACCCCCACTCACAAAACCCCTCCATTCACTCCTTATTATGCACCTATTTCTCGCCTCGGCTAAACTCACATCTCTTCTTTTTACATTCGTTTACTGACTCATCCACTTTTTCTATCGATCATCCCACCACAGAGTCAGATTACCAAACACACTCACACTAATTACAATTCCGCTTAAACAACCGACTGTCATCTTCATCCTTTCCACAGACCAAACCATCTCAAACGTAACTTTCATTTTATTCTCTCAATTTACCCACTATTCTTCACACACAACATAAACTCTCTAATACGTCATTTCTCATTATAATATCAAATTCTCTCTATCACCCCTCACAGTCACCTAAGAATTGTCAACATTCCTGATACACTGATTGAACTATTAATCTATACCATCTATATATCCAAGACTATAGTCTCACTACTAATTACAACTAAACACAGGTAACAGATAAATACGCCTACATGGAAGACCCTAGACGAACATCAAAAAGACATTAGTCCCTTACATACCACCAACGATTTAAATTGCACCAGCCACCTTCCTGCCAATTCAAACAACATTAATTCCTACTACCTCTGATTACTCATTCCGTTCCCTTTTAATCCAAACAATTATCCTTAAAAATATATATAAACTCCCAGAACACTTGTCCAATTGCTCATCATAACATATAACTTCACACCGAGGAATGTCCGACACTTTAACAACCATTTAACCTTTATCTTATCATGGCCGTTACTTCAAACCCTTCCATTTAACCACCGCCAAATTCTCTCTACCAATCCTCTCAAACTCTCCTTCCGGATTGATTCGCTACAAAAAACCAAATCATCCGCAATTTAAATAGCTAGGGCCCCTCACTCACCTCCAATTCTCCCCATCAAATATTTAACACCATTCCTGCCACACCTCCCTACATCTCTAACCTATTCTTAATTCTTTCACAACCACATCCATATAAAAATACCTCATACACTAAACCAATACACACACACACCACACACACACACACACGCACACACGCACACACAGCCACAGCAACACACACAACACACACAACATACTACATTTACATAAAATCTCTCT
>JABUQX010058348.1:20000-30000 GCA_015478945.1 Trachelipus rathkii | reverse complement strand
ACGTAACAAGCATCAGAAAAGAAAAGCAGTAGAAGAATATGACAAAAGTCGAAAAGAAAGCCCAGCCTTACCCCCCCTCTGTTCCATTAATTAGTAAGGACTTGTCGCAGTCAGAAAATCCACCCTATAGCTTCACGGGACTGCGGACGGACCCTCACTATGGTAATCGTCAGTGTAAGGGTCATTCCCTTTGACCCAGGTGGGCCAAAACCATACCCCTCACAAAACCCCGCCATTCTCTCTTATTATGCACCTTTATTCTCGCCCTGCCAAACTCACATTTTCTCCTTCAGACATTCGTTTTACTGACTCAATCACTTTTTCTTCGATCTCCCAGCCCGTTGTCTTTCAACACACTACGCCAACCTATACTCTGCCTTAAAACCGACTAGCATTCATTCCTTTCCACATTGACCAAACCATTCTCAACTACTTTCATTTATTCTCTCGTTACCCCTTCTTCACACCACACAAACTCTCTAATATGTTCATTCCTCAATTGTTATCAATTCTTCTCACACCTAGCATGCCCCTAAAGATTGTCCATCTATGAACACATTGAACTTTAGATCTATACTTTCTTATTCCAGGACCATGTCTCACTACTATTACAATTAACCATGGAACAACATACCGTTCATGTAAGACACTTAGCGCACTAAAGGACTTAGTCCCTTTACATTCACCAACGATTTTTAATTGCACCAGCCACCTTCCTGCCATTCAAAACTTTCCTACTAAACTCTGGCATCATCCGTTCCCTCCTCATCCAACATATACCCTAAATATTAAACTCAGACACTGTTCCACTGCTCACCATCTAAACAAACTTCACACTGAGATGTCCTCCACTCCACAACCATTAATATAACTCTTATCTACGTTTACTTTTCAAACCCCTCCCTTTTACACACCCTTCCAAATCTCATCTACCCAATTCCTCTCAAAACTCCAGAATCGCACACAAACCAAATCATCGCATATAATAGGTAGGCACCCTCCACTACTCTATCATTCTAACACCATTCCTGTCACCGCCATCCCTTCAATTCTTTCATAACCCCATCCATATACAAATTGAATAACCAGGGAGACATAACACAACCCGGCCTCACTCCGCTATTAATACAAACCAATCACTTTTGCCACCATTTATTCTTACACACGCCACACTATCGTCATACATATTTCTGATTCCATTCAGAAGCCTATCCCCAAACACCATATATCACTAAACCCTGCCATAGGACCTCCCTATAACCAATCATACCCCTTGTGCAAATCCATAAACCTAATACAATTATTCTCCTCTCATCTAATTTTCTCAATAATCATGCCTTCAATGTAAAGATTTGATCCACACATCCTCTACTAATCCTAAAAGGCACCTTGTTCTTCACCAATCAGTCCTTTCAGTCACTCGGCCCACTCTTTCGACCAAAACACCCAGCATTATATCTTCCCTACAACACTCAATAAACTACAATACCCTATAATTTCTACAGGTTCCCTTTATCTCCCTTACCCTTATATAAAGGTACTATTACTGCTTTCCTTCAATCCCTCGGAACTTATACCCTCCATAAACGCTTTTATACACAACTTTCAGATCCAATCAATCACCATCTTGCCTCCAACGTCTTGATCATTTCACCAATAATTCATCTATACCTGCAGAATTTACCATTCTCAACTTTCTCACTCTACCGATTTCCTCCTCTGCTAATAACCTCAACCCCAAAAAACCATTCCTTTTTTACCATTCAAACCCACACATCAGTCAATATCACCTCATCTTACTGCCAATATTATACAGATTTTCCAAGTGTTTTCTTTTCACACTCCACTCACATCCATTTCATCAGTACAAAAACACCATCCCTATTCATTATTCTAAGCAGGTTCCCTTATTCTAAATCTTAACCTTTCGCGTTCCTTCCAGAAGAGCTTCCCTATTCCCTTGTATTTCCCCATTCATCCTCCTTCCCAACTGTTCATTTACCTCTTCTTTCTCTTACGTATGCATCTTTTAGCATTCCTTTTTTCTCCTTATATAATTCAACCATCTTTCTTTTGAAACTTCCATTCATGCTTCTAGTACATTCAACCATGCTTCTTTTTACTTTTTTAACCGCTTGCATCATCTCTTTATTCCATCACTCACTGTTATCATTCTTACTTTCCTACTTTAGCACACCCCCATACTTCTTTTGCACTGCTAACAATTGCCTCCTTCATTGCTTCCAAATTTATCGGGTTGTCAGATTTGTTCACATTCAACTGATATACTTGCGAGCGTTCTTACATACTTAACCCTTATTACCTGTTCACTAAACTTCTCACTCTTTATTTTACCTACTTCCTTCCGTATCACCTTCTTCTCCATCCAAGTCCCCACTAACTTTATTTTACACATAGAACAACATAATGATCTGATTATCCCATTCCTAAACCCACTCACTGATTTAACATCCAAAAACCATACTTCAACAATCTCCTCTTCACCAAACACAAAATCGATCATTACTTCACTTCGATACACTCTACCTACACCAACTCTAGTTATACTTATGGATACTCTTGTGTTTAAAGAAAGGATTACTTTTACACACATACCTTTCTTCGGCCTCACAGAAAATCAAATCACCCTTCCTACCATTCTCATTGTCTTCCAGACCCCCCAAACCACCTGTAAGAAAACAAAATCATTATAATATATATATATATATATATATATATATATTATATATATAATATATATATATATATATATATATAGTATATATATATATATATATATATTATATATATATATAATATATATATAATATATAATATATAATATATATATATATGTACACTTATATATAAAATCCGTATTATTAATAGTCAATATTTAGGCCTAGAAGGGGGATATTGGTACTACTGTATTATAATTTAAAAAATCTTTATAATAGATTAAATAAGAGGTAAATTTTAAAAAAAACAATAAACACATTTGTACAAATCTAACCAAATAAAAAAAACGTGTTTTTTTTTCAAAAAAAAAAAAAAACAAATTAAAAAAAACCGTTTTTTTCACAACCTAGGTGTGGGCTGGTATTCGAAATAACATCGCTCAGTAGTCGCACAATCAAATGAAAAAACGCCCAAACACTATAATATCTCTTTTGCCTTTACATTTTGATGGACTGTCAACATCAGAACTACCACAACACAACAACGTACCACAACTAAATCTCTACTTGAGACCCACCATTTGATGCCTTGTCTGAAACACGCCCAATACTATTTTCTCTTTGCTACAAACAGTTTGACTGCTGACTGAAACCTCTAACATTATTTTCTCTTGCCTACAAACAGTTAGTGATGCATGACTTGGAATGATGTGAAACACTTCTTTTTGCTACAAACAGTTGAGGTTTGACTAAACAGCCAGACAACTTCTATCTCTTGCCTTCAAACAGTTTGAATGCTTGACTGAACATGCCAAAAGTCTGTTCTCTGCTTGCAACGTTTTCCTGCTTGACTGAAAGACATCAAACACTAATCTCTATTGCCTAACAAACAATTTGAATGGTTGACGGAACTCTTCAAACACTTTCCATTTTGAACCTACAAACAGTTAAAGGTTTGACCGAAACACGCAAACACTTTAATCTTTGCCTACAAGTCAGTTTGATGCTTGACCTGAACACTCCAAAACACTTAATCTTTTGCCTACTAACATTTGAATTTGCGTGATTGAAAACACGCCAAACAATTTGATGCTGAACTGATCACGCCAAACACTTATATCCTTTCCCTACAACAGTGATACTTGACTGGAAAACACCCAATCACTTGTACTCTTTGACCTACAAACAGTTGCTGATCTACTGATGAGACACACCAAACACTTCTATAATCTTGTCCTACACGACAGTTTGAATGCTGATTGAAACAACCAAACACTTATCTACCCTCCTAGTTAAAAGTTGGTTCTTGACTGCTGAAAAAAAAACGCAAACTATTATATATATCTCTCTGCCTACAAACAGTTTCATTCTTGACTTGAAACACACCAAACACTTATCTCTTTTGACTACAAACACTTTGTTACTTGACTGAAACACTCCAAACACCTGTACCTCTTTACCCACAAACAATTTGATGCTTGATTGAAACACGCCAAACACTCCTGTCTCTTTGCGTACAAAGACTTTGATACTTGACTGAAACACGTTAAAACACTTATATCCCTTTGCCTACAAACAATTTCATGCTTGACTGAAACACACCAAACATACCTATTTGCTACAAACAGTTTGATGCTTGACTGAAAGACAACAAACACTCCCATATCTTTGAATATAAACAGTTTAATACTTGAACGAAAGAATGAAACACTATAAACACTTAAATATCTGTGCCCCTACAAACAGTTGTGCTTGACTTGAACAACGCCACAAAGCCAGTATGCTTGACTGAAACACGCCAAACACTTCTATCTCTTTGCTTACAAACAGTTTGATGAATCCTGACTGATACACGCCAAACACTTCTATCTTTGTCTACAAACAGTCTGATGCTTAACCTAAGCACGCCAAGCTCTTATATCTTTGCCTACAAATAGTTTGATGCTTTACTGAAAAACGCCAAATACCTATTTCTCTATTTCAGTTCGATGCTTGACTGAAGCACGCCAAGCACTTATATCTCTTTGCCTACAAACAGTTTGATGCTTGATTGAAAGACGACAAACACTCCCATATCTTTGAATGCAAACCGTTTAATGCTTGGATGAAAGAATTAAACACTCCAAACACTTATCTCTTTGCCTACAAACAGTTCGATGTTTGACTGAAATATGCCCAACACTTATATCTCTTTGCCTACAAACTTGACTAATATCAATTTTTACTTTATAACTTATATTCAGCACTGCGGAGAGCCGAGGTTGGAATTATTTTGGGGGAATGGTACCGAAGCCGAATTTATTATTTATTTTTTTTGGGGGGGGGGACCGAAGCCAACATTTTTTGGGGGGACGGGATCGAAGCCAAAAAAAATTTGGGGTCTAGAGCCGAAGCCGATTTTTTAGGGAGGGCGGGACCGAAGCCAAATTTTTTTTTGAGGTCTGGAGCCGAAGCCGAAATTTTTTTTTGGGGTGAGGGGGCGGGACCGAAGTCAAATTTTTTTAATTTTTTTTTGAGGGATGGAGCCGAAGCCGAAATTTTTTTGGGGGCGGGACAGAAACCAAAATTTTTTTGAGATGGAGCCGGAAATTTTTATTATAAAAGGGTTCAGAACTGGAGTTGCATATTTTAAATGTTAGACCCGGAGCCGAGAAATTTTAAATTTGTTTAACCAAAGTCGGGTATTTTAAATTAATGGAGCCGGATGGGGAGTCGGAGCCGGCAAAAGTATATATATATATATATATATAACTATATATATATATATATATATATATATATATATATATATATATATATTATATATATATAATATATAATATATATATAAATATTATATATATATATATATATATATATATATATATATATTATATATAATAATATATATATATATATATATATATATATATATATATAATAATATATATATATTATTATATATATATATTATATATATAATATATAATATATATATATATATAATATATTATACTCGATTAAAATCTGTGTTGTATTGATGATACGCGTGTCATCAAATTAAATCTGTCGTGTCAATAATGAAAGCGTGTCATAGGTTCGCCATCACTGTTCAACAAGGCCTTGCGTTCTTTTGATAAACAAAGCAGAGAACAATTGTTGCCAATCGTTTAAATTTATTCCAAGAATTCTTGGACATTTTTTGACTTACCCCAACAAACTTGGGATATAAACATGTGTAAATATAATATTATAAGGGTTGTGAAAAAAACGTTTTTTTTTAATTTGGTTTTTTTTTTTAAAAAAAAACACGTTTTTTTTTTAAACCAAAATTGTTTCTTTTTTTTTTTCTTTTTAAACATTAGCTCTTTTTATGTATATTAAAGATTTTTTAAATTATACAGTAGTACCAATACCCCTTCTAGGCCTAAATATTGACTATTTAATACGGTCTTATATAATACAGTGTATAATATATATATATATAATATATATAGATAATATATATATATATATATATATATATATATATATTATATAAAAAACTGGTGCAAAAATAACAAAGGAGAACAGAGAATCAAAATAACAACAAACCACAAGAATATAGTATATATATATATAATATATATATTATATATATATTATATATATATTATCAGGGTTGGGTTCAAGTACATTTTTTTCCAAGTACAAGTACAAAGTACTCTTGAATTGTTCAAGTACAAGGTACTCTTAGGAAACGTGGAGATCAAGTACAAGACAAGTACAAGTACATGGTATCAAGTACAAAAAAAAAAATAAAAAAAAAAAAAAAAAAAAAAAAAAAAATGTACAAGTACAAGTACTTTATAAAAATTGACATAATATATATATATATATATATATATATATATATATATATATTATATATATATATATATATATATATATATATATATATATATATATATATATATATATATAATATATAATATATATATATATTATATATATATATATATATATTCATCATCATCATCAATCATCACCAACCCATCTTATCTCCCCAAGACTGGAGGCAAGGTGCGTAACATATACCGGAAACATAAAAATAGTAGAAGAATATGAAGCAAGTAGAAAAGAAAGCCCAGCCTTACCGCCCCCTTTATACCAATTAGTGAGAACACTTGTCGCAGTAAGAAAAAATCACCCTAGAGCTTTTCACGGGACGCGATTGACCCTTAAAACTATGACCTCTCGTCAATGTGGGGTTCATTCCTTGGCCCAGGTGGGCTACAACCATACCTCCTCACAAAACCCACAATTCACTCCTGTTATGCACCTTTCTTCTCGCCTCTGCCAAACTCACATTTCTCTCTTCCAGGCATTCTTTTTCTGACTCATTCCACTTTTTCTTCTGTCTCCCATCCGGTCGATTCCCAACACACTTACCACACTATACATCGGTTTAACCGACCGTCTGACTATCATCCATCCTTTCGACATGACCAAACCATCTCAAAATACTTTCATTTTATTCTCTCAATTACCCCAATCTCCACACCAAACAACTCTTAATACGTTCATTCCATTTTTTATCATTTCCTTTTCCACAAATAACACGCCACTAAATTTGTCCATCTGATACACATTGTGAAATTTAGATCTATACCTCTTTTATTCCAGACCCATAGTTCCCACTACTATACATTAACACGTGTAACAACATACCCTCATGTAAGACCCTTTTAGGGGGGCGCACTCAACACTTTTAGTTCCTTTTACATCTCAACGATTTAACTGCACCCAGGCCACCTTAGTGCCATTTCCAATTTCCTACTACACTCTGCATTCATCCGCTCCCTTTTCATTCAATATATATCCTAAATATTTTAAATCAGACCACCTTTTTCAGCTGCTCACCATCTAACATACTTCACACTTGAGGTCTGTCCTCACTCACAACATAACCTTACTCTTATTCTACGTTTACTTTCAAACCCTTTCTTTTACACACCTTTACCAAATCTCTCTACTAGTCCTCTCAAACTCCTTCAGATTGCCACACAAAACCAATCATCCTCATATAATTAGGTAAGGAATCATCCACTCTCATCATTCTCATCATTCTACTCTATCCCTTGTCAAACCTACCTCTAATTTCTTTCATACCTCATCCATATACCAGATTGGATGCCAAGGAGACATACCACATCCCTGTCTTACTCCGCCATTAATATTAAAATAATCACTTTCGACTCTATTTATTGCTTACACACGCTTCACTATCGTCATTAATACTTTTATTCTATTCTGAAGCTTACCACCAACACCATATCACTAACACCTGCCAAGAGCTTCCCTATTAATATTATACGCCTTTTGCAAATCCATAAATCCTAAATACAATTTATTCTTCTTCCTCCCTCATTATTCCCAATCATTTTGTTTCAATGACAGATTTGATCCACCAACATCCTCTACCACTTCTAAACGCACTTTGTTCTCCAAATTAGTTCTTCACTCTTTCGCCAAAATATCAACATATATTCTTCCCTACAACAACTCAATAAACTAATAACCCTATAATACTTACAGTTACCTTTTTCCCTTTACCCTTATATAAAGGTACTAATATTGCTCTCCTTCAATCCCTCGGAACTATACACTCCATAAACGCTTTGTTTTACAACTTCCAAATCCAATCAATCACCATCTCGCCTATATATATATATATATATATATATATATATATTATATATATATATATATATATATATACTATATATATACTATATATTATATATAATATATATATATATATATATATATAATATTATTATATTTATATTATAATATGTTTTGTGAGGTGAACTGAAGAGAGTTTGCAGAGGATTGTTAGAAAGATTTGGCAGGGTGTGTTGTGTAAAATTGATGGTTTGAAAGTAAACGTAGATAGGAGTAAAGGTTATGCGTCATGAGTGAAACAGTCCTCGGTGTGGAAGTTTGATAGATGGTGAGCAGCTGGAAACAAGTGACTGAGTTTAAATATTTTAGTGTATATATATATATATATAATATATATTATTATATATTATATATATAATATATAATATATATATATATAATATATATATATATATATATTTATATATATATATATATATTAGTATATATATATTATATATATTATGTAATGTACAAAATTGTATACTGATTCTAGTTTTGTAGTAGGTAAGTTGTTGAATTGGCAGGAAGGAGGCTGGTGCAATTAAATCCTTTGGTGGATGTAAAGAGACTAAGTCTTTAGTGCGCTAGTGTTCTTTGCTGATGGTAAAGTTGTTACCTGTGTTAATGTATTAGTAGTAAAGACTATGGTCTGGAATAAGAAGGTATAGATCTAAAGTTTACAATGTGTTTAGATGGGGACAATCTTAGGGAACAACGTTTAGGGTGTTGAGAAGGAATTGATAAAATGAGAATGAACGTATTACAGAGTTGTATGTTGTGAAAAAAGGGGTAAATGAGAAATAAATGAAAGTATTGTTTAGATGGTTGGTTCATGCGGAAAGATGGATGATAGTTCGGTGGTTAAGCGGATCTATAGTGGGTGAGTGTGTTGGGATCGACTGGCTG
This sequence comes from Trachelipus rathkii, assembly GCA_015478945.1. NCBI lineage: Eukaryota > Metazoa > Arthropoda > Malacostraca > Isopoda > Trachelipodidae > Trachelipus > Trachelipus rathkii. The sequence continues at coordinate 20,728 of JABUQX010058348.1, read as the reverse complement.
GGAGAAAAGAAGAAAAGTGGATTGAGTTCAGCAAAAGAATGTCTGGAAGAGTGAAATGTGAGTTTGGCAGGGGCGAGAAAAAAGTGCATAATAGGAGTAAATGGCAGGGGTTTTGTGAGGGTGTATGGTTGTGGCCCACTTGGTCCAAGGGATGAACCCCAAATTGGCGAGATGCCATAGTGAGGGTCCCGTCGCGGTCCCGTGAAGCTTTAGGGGTGGATTTTTTTGTGCGGCGAGTTTCCACTAAATAGGTATAAAAGGGAGGTTAGGCTGGGGCTTTCTTTTCGACTTGGTTCATATTCTTCTACTACTTTCTGTTTCTGGTGCATGTTACGCACTTACCCCCAGTCTTGGGGGAAAAAAAGGTGGTTGTATGATATATATATATATATATATATATAATAATATATTATAAAGATATATATATTATAATTATATATATATGTATATATATATATATATATATATATATATATATAATATATATATATATATAATGACATACTTCACATTCATAAATGGAAATTTATTTAGAATGCATTTATAAAAAATAATAAGATTCATTACTGTCTCGAATGATTTAAAAAGAAAATAAAAAATATTGGCAAGTTAAAAATGCCAAAAGTACTTTGCAAATTTTCAAGTACAAGTACACAGTACAAGTACAAGAACAAGTACAAGTACAAGTACAGTGGTTTTAGAAACTGCAAGACAAGTACAAGTACAAG
>JABUQX010058348.1:5000-15000 GCA_015478945.1 Trachelipus rathkii | reverse complement strand
ATTTTAGCATTTGTGACTCTTTTCAAGTCAACTCCTTTAATTTTTATGTTGAAATTATCAGCTATAGTTTTGTTGCTAATTATGATGTATGACGTTTTTTGCAAGTTTAGTGAAAGTTTATTAGAATCTATCCATGTTGTGATCTTATGTAAGACGTTTGCGCTGCTTTTAGTGATAGCGTAGCCGGATTTTTATCCTTTATTAATATTGAAATATCATCAGCAAATGAGACCATGAAAGAGTCGTGTGAATTAAATACATCATTGGTATACAATGTAAATAATAATGGGCCAAGAATGGATCCTTGTGGAACACCGCAAGTTGTTTGTAGTGGTTCAGAGCATGTTTCACCTATTTTCACATACTGAGATCTTCCACTAAGATATGTTTTAAACCATTGTAGTGTGTTTCCCTTTATTCCCATCTTATTCATTTTGTTAAGTAGTATATCATGATCTATTGTATCAAAAGCTTTTGTAAGATCCAATAATATAAGTGCAGTTGAATTTTTATTTTCTATATTTTCATATATTTTTTCTGTCAAACAAACAAGGGCTTCAGTTGTTGATCTGTTCTTTCTAAAACCAAATTGAAAGTCGTTGATAATATTATTCGTATTAAGATAATTTATTATTCGATTTAATACTAGTTTTTCGAGTATTTTGCTAATGGTATGTGTAATTGAAATCGGTCTATAGTTTTTAGGATCAGTTTTATCACCCTTTTTATGTGCAGGTGTGACACGTGAGACTTTTAAGATTTCTGGGAAAATTCCCTTGTTAATAATAATAATAATAATAATAATCAGATCATGTGAAATGTAATAATTATATGCCCTAGAGCACTAATAAAACTTTATTAAGCACTAAACTCTACTTTATATATTGTATACCTCTTTTTTAACATATTGTATTTACTGTATTTTAATGCTAAATACCCTAAAAAGACTTGATTTATATGAAAAATAATGTAACTTTTAAAAAAAACTAAAAAAAACAAAAAAAATGGTTTGGCATTTTGGTCTTTTTTTAAAAATAAAAAAACTTTTTTTTTTTTTTAAAAAAAAAGAACTTTTTTTTTTTAATCCCAACCCATATATATATATATATATATATATATATATATATATATAGTATTATATATATATATTATATTATATAATATTATATATTTATTATAATATATATATATATATATAGTATATATATATATATATATATATATATATATATATATATATATATATATATATATATTATTTTTTTTTTTATTACTCTTTCATTTTTTTTTTTTTTTTTTTTTAATATATTGCTAGTAAATTATATGATAACAACCTTTAAATTTCAGTGGTAACGAACATCATTCAAAAGCTCGAAATATTTAAATGATTTTTTTAAAAATCACATGTATGTTAAATTTGTTTAAAACGAAAATCTTCGAAAGTACGACACTTACAGAAAACCCAATTTACATATTTGAAATCAGCGTATAAAACTTATGTACCAAAAAATGTTAAAAAAAAATTTATTTTTTTCATAATGAAATATCTCGAAAAGTACGAACATTTACAGAAAAACCAATTACATTTTTGGAATCAGCGTATAAAGCTTATTACAAAAATGTAAAAAAAGGGGGTGCTCGAGCCGACGGGGGATAGAGGGGGGAACGTTTGCCATACCCCGTAAGGGGAGCGGGGAAGGAACCCCCGCGACAACCCAAATACAAATGAATCGGGGGTTACCGGAGACCCTCCCGAGGGGGGGGGGGGAAATAGTCCTACCCTGTCGTTCCCCGGAAGGCCGAGAGACCCCCGTCCTGCCATTTTTTGCGGTTTACCCTTGAGGTATTTCCTTAGTTAAAAAAAAAAAATTAAAACTGACGGAGTTGTAAAACGTAAAAGCTTTATATTTTTGAATCATGTCCGTTACCACTTAAATTGATTGTTAGGATTTTATTTACTAGAAAAAAAATAAAAAAAAAAAAAATCAAACTGACGGAGTCGTAAAATCAGAAAAGGAAATATATATATATATATATATATATATATATATATATATATATATATATATATATATATATAATATATTATATTAATATATATATATATATATATATTATATTATATATATATATATATATAATATAGGGAGATTTCTCGCTGTTTTCTTTTAGTCCATCGTGGCGTAGTGGTCAAAACACATACGCGTTCATTCTTGCTAGGGCACAGGTTTCAATCCCAGCAGGGTGAATAGCTCAGAAAGGGGGATTTTTTATCAAATATTATTGGACACTGCCGTAATTTCTTCATGTCTTTTATTCTATATATATATATATATACTATATATATATATATATATATATATATATATATATATATATATATATAATATATATATATATATATATATATATATATATATATATATATATATATATATATATATATATATAGCCAAACAAAAAAAAATATACACATCATATCTCAAAAACAAAGATAGATACAAGAAAACTGATAACATATAGGAATCAGCGTATGAAATGAGTACGGAAATGAAAAAAAAAATTTTTTATTTGTTTTTATTTTTTTTATATCCAAAATTACGATAGGTAGAAGAAAACTAATAACATATATGGAATCAGCGTGTGAAATTTGTATGAAAAAAAGGATTTTTTTTTTTTTTTTTATACCAATAACATATTTGGAATCAGCGTTTGAATTTTTTTTAGGGGGCTCGAGCCGACGGTGGGACAGAAGGGGGGGACGAAGTCCCCCCCGTCGTCCCCCGGGAGGGGGAGACCCCGACTCTTTGCATCTTTGCGGTTTACCCTGGGGTATTCTTTTAGTTTAAAAAAAAAAACAATTTTTACATTTTTTTTCATACAAATTTCATACGCTGATTCTAAATATGTTATTAGTTTTCTTGTATCTATCTTAGTTTTGGAGATATAAAAAAAAATAAAAAAAAAATAAATTTTTTTTTTCATTTTCCATACAAATTTCATACGCTGATTCCATATATGTTTTCAGTTTTCTTGTACCTATCTTAGTTTTCGAGATATGATGCGGGTAACTTCTTTAGTTCACCATATATATTATATATATATATATATATTTATTATATATATTTTCATATATATATATATATATATAATATATATATATATATATTATATATATATATATATATATATATATATAATATTAATTATATATTATATAATATTAAAAATATATATACTATATATATATATATATTATATATATATATATAGGGCACTTATCCTTTAAAAGGAAGTTACATAATTGACAATATCGAACAATCGGCAGAACTCTGCTCAATGCAGCCAGCAGTGTCACGTGGTAGCTTAAAACTCCCAATAGAAAGATCGCGAAAGTTTTCACAATTGCATTATTTTTTATCTTTTAATTTTTATATGTTTAATTTTTTTTAATTTTTTTTTTATATATTATTTTTTAAGGGGGCTCGAGCCGACGGAGGGACAGAGGGGGGGACGAATTCCCCCCCCCTTCGTCCCCCGCTGAGGCCGAGAAGAACCTGACTCTTTCCATCTTTGCTATTTAATCTTGGTTATTCCTCTAGTTTAAAAAAAAAAATGGGATCATGTTGCATTATCAGCTTCCACCTTCTATAATATCCGATTGTATGAATTCGAAACACATTTCATAAATTGAAAGGAAAAGTGCTTTAATTAAGTGAAACTTTAATACTAAAGCAGCTTCACACCTCTAAATATTAAAAACATAACCTTTACTTAATGCATATAATAATGTAATTTACTTTTATATTCATTATTTATTTACTTCTGGATTTATTTAAAAAAAAATAAATAAATAAAAAAATTTAAAAAAAGGGACGCTTCATTTCTGAACATAAAACGTACTAAAATTTTGCTAAACATGCATAAATCGTTACGTTTTACGACTCCTTCAGTTTTGATTTTTTTTTTTAATAATTGCTAGTATATGATTACTAAACAATGAATTTTAAGTGGTGAGTAACTTGGTTGACGGGACATTGATTCAAAATATTATATGACCTGTTTTATTTTATGTCAGAGGAAGACATTTTTGTTTTTCTTTTTTTATTTTTTAATTTGTTGTTCTAGTGGTGCTACTCATCTTATCTTACATGATTTAAAAAGTTCGAAATATTTTAAATTTAATTATTTATGTTCACAATTTCTTTTATATATTAAAAATATTTTTTAAAAAAAGTGAAATATTTTTGGATAAATGCGTAATATATATATAATATAGATATTTCTATTAAATATAAATAAATATATTATATATATATATATATATATATATATATATATATATATATATTATTAGTATATATATATATATATATTAATATTTATATATAATGTCGCCTCCTGACGTACAGTCGTTTTATAATTTAAAACTAACGAATAACCTAGAGAATAGACCGCATAGATATCAGGAGTCGGAGTCTCTCGGCCTCTAGGTGGACGACGGGGGGGGACATCGTCCCCCCCTCTGTCCCCCCTCGGCCCGGGCCCCCCCATGGGAATATATTGCCTTGAACTTCAATTTTTAGTGGCATAGTTAAATTGACTAAATAAAAAATTGCTAAAAACTGAATAGATTATTAATTTATTATATTATTATTTATTGATTATTATTGTTATTATTATTTATTATTATTTATTATTATTATATATTATTATTATTATAAAAATATAATTTTTAATATATAACAACAATTATAATTATCATTATAATGTAAATTATAATTTTAACTATAAGCATAATATTAATTATAATTTAATATATAATTTATAATTATTAATTTGAATTTATATTTATAATTTAACTATAATTATTATTATTATATTATTATATATTTATTATTATTAATTATTATATTCTCATTATTATATTATTATTATTATGTATTATTATTATTATTATTATTTATTATTTTATTATTAATATTATTATTATTATTATATTATTTATTATTATTATTTATTATTATTATTATTATTATTTTTTATTATTATTTATTATTATTATTATTATTATTATTATTATTATTATTATTATTATATTATATATTTTATTATTATTATTATATATTATTATTATTATTATTATATTAATTATATTATTATTAATTATTATATTATATTATTATTATTATTATTTATTATTTATTATTATTTATATTATTGTACTAATATTTTTGAACTAATAAATCATACGGTATGAAAAATTTTCCTGCATCAGTTTCTGTTAAAATGTTATTGTGAAACCATTCAAGATTATAAATTGTTTCCCTTTCCATTGTTTCAGAAAATATATAACTGTAAAAACAAAAAATTTCACAATTTTGTCGCTAATAAAACTAATTATAAGTGAGCTTCCACACCTAAGAATATTAAAAAAACAAATCCTAATTATTTTTTAGAAATTATTTAAATCTTACTTAACCAAACCTATAATAATTAGTAATTTAACCTCACTAAACTTGTTATTAATTTATTTCACTTTTCCATTTAACTAAACTTATATAGTAATTTAGTAACTTCATTATGTGCAATAAACTAACTAATTTAGAAAAAAGTTTCAATCTTTTTTAACACTTGAGGCGTTGCTGTCCATTTGTGTCGATTTAGTAGATTTATAAAATAAAATCGGCTTAAGCTTAACTGGAAGCTGATAATCAACAAGAGCCAAAAAATGCACTATTACCTTAAAATAATCGAAAAAAAAATCGATTACATTGTTCGTTCGATATATATCGGTTAACTACCTTTTAAAGGACAAGTTCCTATATATATATATATATATATATATTATATATATAATATTATATATATATATATATATATACCTATATATATATATATATATATATACTATATATATATATAATATATTAATATATATATATAGGTGAAGGTTACCATAAAGGAAGGAAAAACTATAGACTTTAGAGAAAAGTTTATTTAGAAGAAAAGTTTACTATATATGATGCTGAACATGAAAAAGCAATTGTATTTTAATTTTTTTTTAATATTTTATATAATTACTTTTCCAGAGACGCATGCTTTGTCGTGGTACTTTTAGATCGTGAAACATTTTTTAATGGTTGCGAGTTTATATTTATTTTTTTATTTTTTTTTAAACTAATGGGAACCCCAAGGCGTATTTACCGCACCGACTGCAGGAGTCGCGAGTTCCTCGGCCTTTTTCCGGGGAACGACAGGGTAGACTATTTCCCCCCCTCGGGTAGGGTTCCGGAACCCCCGCCTCTTTTGGTATTGGTGTCGCGGGGGTTCCTCCGCTCCTCTCCCCTACGGGGTATGGGAAAACGCCCCCCCTCTGTTCCCGTCGGCTCGAGCCCCCTACTTGGCCGTGTAAAATACTGTATATATAAAGGTATTTTACACGGCCAAGTAGGGGCTCGAGCGACGGGGAAACAGAGGGGGATTTTCCATACCCCCCACGTTTGGGGGAGGGCGAGGAACCCACCGCGACCCCAAATACCAAAGAGCGGGGTTCCGGAGACCCTCCCGGAGGGGCGGAAATAGTCCTACCCTGTCGTTTCCCGGAAGGCTGAGAGACCCGACTCCTGCCATCCCTTGCGGTTATACCCTTGGGGTTTCCATTAGTTTAAAAAAAAAAAAAATTTAAAATAAACTCGCAAACCATTAAAAATGTTGCACGATCTAAAAAGTACCACGACAATGCATGCGCCTCTAAACCAACCATAAATATACTGAAGAAGAGTTTTTTTTTTTTTTTTTTTTAAATACACTGCTTTTCATTTCTACATATATATAGTAAACTTTTCTTCTAAATAAACTTTCGAAAAGTCTATAGATTTTTTTTCTTCCTTTATGGTAACCATTCACCATATATATATATATATTATATGTATATATATATATATATATATAATTATATATATATATATATATTATATATAATATATATATATATATATATATATTATATACTATATATTATATATATATTATAGGTAATGTCATAGAACGTGTGTCGCACTACGAAAACGATACTAAATCATTTTGAAAAATATACGAATCATTTAGGAAGAAAAGTTTTTTTTTTTCCCATCCCGAAATTCAATAACAAAACTACTAAAGATTATATATAATTTATTTTCACTTCATATCAAGTGTACAAAAATTAGGCAATTATGGCAATTTAATTTCTATTCAAAGACGGTGATAACAATAAGAGTTTGTAAACGCATAATTAAAAGTTATCTAGTTTAATAAAAAAAATTTAATATTTATCGATGCTACTTAGACTTTTATTATTTATTCAACTTTGTTTTTAAATGTCCTTAACAAAAATTATACTACTTTACTAATATTGTAGCATAAAGACAAGTTTTTATTCATTCACAATTGTTTTCCATTTCCGTTAAGATATTTATTATCTTTCGTAGCAAGTATGTTCTTTTTGAGCGGTTTCGCTGGTTTCAAGCAACTTTGATTTAAATTTATCTGCAATAATTATCGCCAAATGCTGTGTCATTGATGTTGTATCAGATTTGGTCCTAGCATGGGTTTTTAGCACAAAAAGTTCCTAAATAGTTACTTTTCTTTATTGGAAAATATAATGCTTCAAATATCTTATGGTATCAATATTTAAAAGCCACAACTCATATCTCAAAAACTAAAAATAGCTAACAGCAGGAAAAGGGAAGGAATACATTGCTGGAATGCTGGTCCAATTTTAGTGCGGAAAATGTAAAAATAAAAAAATTAAAAAAAATTTAAAAAAAAATATATATCTCAAAAACTACAATAGCTACAGCGAAAAGGAATACATTTTTGGAATCCTGGTAAAATTTTAGATAGGAAAATGTAAAAAAAATAAAAAAATAAAAAATATTTATTGTTAATAATTATAGTAATATGATTAGAGAGCCTATTTAAGACCTTTTATGGTTACTCGTTAAAATTAAAATAGAACTTTCTATTAATTTAGCTTTTTTTTTTTACTAAAAGAATACCCAAGGGAAAACCGCAAAGAATGGCAGGAGTCGGGATCTCTCGGCCTTCCGGGGAACTACGGGGTAGGACTAATTCCCCCCCTCCGGGGAGGGTCTCCGGAACCCCCGCTCTTTGGTATTTGGGTGTCGCGGGGGTTCCTCCGCCCCTCCCCTACGGGGTATGAAAAACGTCCCCCCCTGTGTTCCCCGTCGGCTCGAGCCCCTTACATTGCCGTGTAATACCTTTACAAATAATTATAATATTATATGATATATATTTCTATTTAAAAAAATATATATATATATATATATATATATATATTATATATATGTCCCCTTGCTCCTAAAAAAAAATAGCCAATATTTATTTTATTTATTTATTATTATTTTTTTTTTTACAGTTTCCTAACTAAAATTTTACAAGGATTCCAAAAATGTATTCCTTTTCGCTGTAGCTATTGTAGTTTTGAGATATTTTTTTTTTTTTTTACAGTTTCCGCAATAAAATTTTGCCAGGATTCCAACAATGTATTCCTTTTCCCTGTAGCTATTGTAAGTTTGAGATATGGATCGATTGATAGTTGTGGTTTAACCAAATATCACCATAAATATATATATATATATATATATATATATATATATTATTATATATATATATATAATTATCTATATATTTATATATATTATATTATATAGTATATTATTATATATATATATATATATAGTAATATAATAATATATATATATATATATATATATATATATATATTATATATATATATATATATTATATATATATATATAGATATATATAATATATATATATATCAGTTGAAGCTCATTTTTCCGAAATATTAATTCTCCTTTTTTTCGTGTTTTATTTTACAAAAAAAAAGGTAAAAAATTAAATTTCTCAAAATATTTAGTTCATTACTTTAACTTTCTTCCGTTATTATGCAACTTCACCATATATATATATATATATATTTTTAATTTATGTTTTAAATATATATATATATATATATATATATATATTATATAATATACTATATATATAAATACTATAAATATATTAAATAAAAAATATATATCTATATTAATAAATATATATATCATATAATAAAATAATATATATATAATATATATATATATTATTAAAGAGGTGTTAAAAAATATTGGTGATGATAGAGAGTACCGATCTTAAGGTTCGACCCAAGCGACTCTAACGCAAGAAACTTGACTCAATGTACTCGCATAGAAATCTACTGATCACAAACTGCAAATATGCCCAAATTTGTTAAAGCTAAACGCTGTTAAAGAGAAGCGCTGTACTAAACCCGACCATAAAATTCCGCTGGGCGTCAAACAAAAGTGATCCTATATACCATTTCTTTATTTCGTAATATTCAGTATAATTTCTTACTTTCCTTTGATTTTGTAAGGACTTTCCATTTATGAATTCAAATCTTGCCCTACTTTTAAGTCTAAAGATCATAGCCATGAGAGAGTTGATGTGGGTTAACTAATGACCCTTTTCAAATTCAAATAAATAAAAATTAGATGAAGATTAATTTAAAAATAGTGTTTTACTTTTTCAAGGTCACGAACTCCTCCTACCCCTCAACCAACCCCTTCCTACTACGTTGCATTGCTGCATTCTTTCTTAAAATCTTCGCAATCATATCCAACAGGGACTAAAACATTCCGTGAATACACGCACCGTTATAAATATTCTTAATTAGGGAACGTCGGACATGATCACATGACTCTTCAGACAAGCTACTCCCCTCCCCCATCCAGACAATGCTCCCCCCCTCGCCTTCCAAGCAGAATTTATCCCCCTTCTCCCCTATTGTCTTGAACACCTTTCCCTTCCCCCTCACTATCTATAGCCCCTTTCGTTGCATTGACCTTCAACGCAGTGCGGTATAAAAATAAAAAATATAAGAAAAAAAAGTGTTTACCTAGTCTCTCTCTCT
>JABUQX010058347.1:0-13433 GCA_015478945.1 Trachelipus rathkii | reverse complement strand
TCTGATTCTAACATGAAGGTTTTAAATTTTAATTGGTCCTCCAGATGCTCATCTGTCATTTGATTTCTCAAGGATTTCTTGATTTGTGGTAATATGAGAATGTTGATTCACAACAATATATCCTGGAAAAACATGAAAACAATTGGCGTGCATGTTCCCGAAGGCGATGGTATTCTACAACCTTTTTCCAAACCATCAGGGATTTTGCTTATTTTCAAATATATATATATATATAGATATATATATATATATATATATATATATATATATAGTATATATATATATATATTATATATATATATATATATATATATATATATATATATATATATATATATATATATATATATATATATATATATATATATATATATATATTGGCACTTCGCTCATAAGATAGTTTCCAGGTATGACTATTTTATTAAAAAACACTGTTGTTCACTTAATTATTTTTGATTCATAATTCCAAATTTATTCAAAATTATAAAATACAATAATTAAAAGCATATATCTGCCTGATTTATTACTTTCCTTCTATTCCTTTCAATGTGCCAAAGATTAAACTCTTCACACTCAGAGACGTCACGTACGGAAGCTTAGAAGGCAAAATAGCCCAAAAGCTTCCCTTGGAGAATTTATTTAACATACGATTTGTTTTATTATTTTTCTAGAGTAAATTTGAAATTTTTAAGTTAAATATTTTTAAAGAATTTTATTGTCTTTAATAAATTTCGTATATTAAGAGGGAAAAAAATGTGTTTTTGGAATTGGAAGAAGCCAATTTTTAATGATTTATTGTTAAAAAAAAAAGTAATTCAGCGGGAAAAGGATGCTTTTAAGAATTTTGTCATTGACTTATATGAGCCAGATTATATTGCTCTCTCTCTCTCTCTCTCTCTCTAAAAAGGAAACTGACCAACAAATGGTAAACAATACATCGTAATCAATAATATGTATTGCGATTAAAAATCAAATGAAAAATTTATAAACTAGAATGATTAACAGTAATAATCAATGCAATTGCTTAAGATTGAAAATTTCAATTTTTGAAATTATCTTTTATTTATTAGGGAAGCGTTGCTTCCCTTGCTTCCATGGACCGCATTCGTTTGATATATATATATATATATATATATATATATATATATATATATATATATATATATATATATATATATATATATATATATATATATATATATATATATATATATATATATATATTAGTGATGGAGCGAAGCTGAATTAAAATATGAAAAAAATGAACAAACTATAAATGGCCAAGGACAATAATTATGAATTGGAAAATATAAATTAGAAAATACAACATCAGAAACACAATCAACGTTACGTTTTAAAATTATTTAAAAAGTCTTTTGATGCTCAGTGCATTAGTCTTAATAAAAGATATCAATATCAAATACAGAATAAACCTTAAGCTAAAATCATTATTTAAAAGCTCCTTTAAAAGCTCAGCGCATCTGGCATATGATAAAAGTAAATAAATAAAAAAATAAAGAAAGTCAAAATGCTTCAACAATGTCGGAAGATACTTAATCTACTAAGTATCCATTATGTATAAGTTGCAGGCAATAAATTATTTATAATAATAATAATAATAATAATAATAATAATAATAAAATAATAATAATAATAATAATAATAATAATAATAATAATAAATAATAACAATAATAATTAATAATAATAATAAAATTAATAATGAATAAATAATAAAAATTAAAAATATAAAAAAAAAAAAATAAAAAAAAAAATAATAATAAAAAATAAATAATAAAAATAATAATAATATTAAAATACAAATTAAAAATTTCAAACATTAAGAATAAAAATAATAATAATAATAATAATAATAATAATAATAATAATAATAATAATAATAATAATAATAATAATAATAATAATAATAATAATAATAATAATAATAATAATAATAATAATAATAATAATAATAATAATAATAATAATAATAATAATAATAATAATAACTAATAATTGAATTGAATTGAAAATGATTTATTCAGAAAATTACAATATACATTATTAAGTTTAACATTATTAACAATATTTAATTAAACTTTAAATAGCTGATCATTAATTAAATTATGAATAAGAAATTAATAAATGAATAAATAATAAAATAAAGTTTAATAAATAATATATAATAAATAATAAAATAAATAATAAATAATAAATAATAAATAATAAATAATAAATAAAATAAATTAATAATATAAATAAGAAATGATAGAGAACAAAAAATAAATAATAAATAATATAATAATTAAATAAATAAATTAATATATAAGAAATTTTAAAGTAAATAAAAATTTAATAAATATAAATAATAAAAATAATAATAATAATAATAATAATAATAATAATAATAATAATAATAATAATAAAATAATAATAATAATAATAATAATAATAATAATTAATAATAATAATAATAATAATGAATAATAATAATAATAATAATAATAAAATGAATAATAATAATATAATATAAATAATAATAATAATAATATAATTCATAGAGAAAAACACTAGTTAGAATAATATAGATTATTGTAATAATAATAACGATATGGTAAAAATTGAGTGTTTATAGTCGAAAGCTATGTCAAGAAAGCTCTAACAATTCCTTCATTTACTTCAATAATATTGCTCCAAAGCTTCTGGTTCCCTAAAGCATCTTCCTTTACGAACATTTCCACATTTATATATTTTTTAATAATAATAAAAATTCAATCTCTATTTTTATTTATATAAACTTGGCGTTTTCAGACTCCTCACATTGCTAATATTTGGTGTTGTCAATAGACTCGTCCAACTATACAGATGATATGTAAGCTAATTTTAACTCAACGAGTAAACATTATATTTAAATACCCATTAAGTTATATAAATTTATTTAAATACATTAAGATTGATGTATTTATAAATACATCTCTATATACAAAAATATATTTAAATACGTATTTACCTGAGTTTGTATTTAAATACTACTGCCTAACTTTAAAATCATAACTCAATGAATTTATAAGGAATGATTTTAACTTTTAATTAATGTATTTATAATAACTGAAAGGAACTTGCTTTTCAAACAGTTCTTGTAACAATCACTTAAACTGTATATATTTTAAAGATATTTTGACAATACACTGTAAATCTCTCACCGTGAAATTTACGGTAATTGGCCGGCATCTCGCGCTGCCAGCCAATTACCGTAAAAAACGGTTACCTTATCTAATAAATTACGGTCACCGTTTTCAATACAGTAACGGCGACCATATTTTATTAGATAAGGTAACCGTACTTTTTTACGGTAATTGGTTGGCAGCGCGAGATGTCGGCCAATTACCGTAAATTTCACGATAAAGATTTACAGTGTACCTAAGTATAAGGTAGAAATTAGGAAGACTCCATATAGAAATTCTAGAGCACACAGGTCTTTGAGCACGTACCGACTACATCAACTATTGGATGAACTGAGGATAGAAACAGTCTGAGCTCTGAAACACCTTGGTGTCAGCTAAGAACAAAAGGTGAGGTTTAAAGGAAAAAGGTTGTTTTTATAAAAGATGAAATTAGAACAAATATCGCGAATGTTGATGAACAAAGAAGACCGTGAACCAGAACAAATGGCAACTTCGTGGCAACACTAACTACATCAATGGAGGCTGCCAATTCCCAAGTGATGAGAGGGAAAGAAGTGGACGAGGGGATATCTTTGGTAGTCGCTTTCCTTCCTTGGTATCTCTAAAGCTAAACGTGTTGTCGCCATTTTTAAAAGTTGGTTGTTAAAAGAGTGTGTGAATGTGTAAATAGCATATATGAAGTATAAAGAATCGAGGACCTACTTAACAAGACTAGAGACTCTCCTGTGAAGACTTTAGTGCATGCTAGATTACCTTTCTGTATAAATGATGCTTGAAATTTGAGAAACAAATCATTGGGTACGGATTCCGGAGGAATATTTCAACCCAACCCAACACCCTTTATGATCAATAGGGATAATTGGGCCAAATCGTTTTGGAAAGAGCCTACGCCCTTCAATATAATATATGATAGTATATATATATATATATAATATATAATATATATATATATTATAGTATATAATATATATATAATATAAATATATATATATATATTATATATATATAATATATATATATTATAATATATAATTACTATATATTACCAGTAATAATATATATTATATATAATAATAAATATATATATATATATATATATAAATATATAATACATATACTATATTAAAATAGTAGTGATGCAGCCATCTGGTCGATGCCACCCTTTTTCGATCATGAAGGAATAGAGCTATAGGTCTGAAACTTAGGAATTAAATCTATGTATGGTTATAGAGCGTCGAAACAGGGTAAAAATTTCAAGTCGATGGATGGTATATAAGGCGGTACCTCCCCCGAGGTCGACTCGTGAATATGCGCTTACGCCCTTGTTGCGGATTCTGAGCGATTCGAAGATTGGCTTAAAAGTGATCGTTAACGCCAGCAGTTGGACACTACCCGTCCGCTGCGAACGTATGCTTTGATATAGTTCGAAAAAAAAATTGATTTCCTGAGTAGGAATCAATTTTATTGAGGCCACCTTTTCAGCGTTTCCTGCTGCGGTTCCTGCAACTTCCGGTTTCATGCTCAGACTCGACTCCGGTTCCGACTCCCGGTTCCGCTCCGTTCCTCACAACCTGGATTGGAGGAGTTGGCATCTGCACCGGTGCTGGAGCCGGTTCGGTGCCGTAAAAAATCGAAGTGTTCGTAAAAGACTGAAACTTGGAGACGGTGTAGAGGATTTGGAGTCGGAGACGGAGACGGAGACGGAGTCAGAGTTGGATTCGGATGTTCGGAGTCCAGGAACCCCCCGGAGGGGGGTCCTTTCCTGAAAATAGAATCAAGAATAATGCAAAGGAAGTGCAAAAACAGAAAGAGAGAACGAAGAAAGAAGAATGAGGAAGAAGAATGAAGAAGGAGGAAGAAGAAGGAATGAGGAAGGATCAAGAGTCCAGAGGAAGTCGGAGTCGAGTACCGGTCCCGGTGTGCAGCCGGTGCTGTCCAGAGTTAATAAAATCGTTTAATAAACCAGGTTGGTATGCCTTTATATAGTATTGAGACGTAGATCTCGAATATGATGGGTATAAGACCGTATAGGGTGTCTAGCCCCCTCCGTAGGGGTCCCAACTGAAACAAAAGCACAGAGTGCAAACAAAGGACGAAGAGGAAGAAAGAAGGATGAAAGATGAATAAAGAAGGAAAGAATGAAGAAGGAGTCTGACTCAGAGGAAGTAGGAGTTGACAGCTGCATGGTGCTGGCTCCGGTGCGGTGCCGGTTATTAAATATTTGTGTAATGAAACAATATGTTGTCTTTTTATATCTTATTGAGTCTATAGATATCATTAAAATTTAATGCTTTCAGAAACATCAAGAAAAAAAAACTAATTAATTTAGTAAATAAAATAAAATTTCATTATTCTCTTTATGTGTAAACTACAGTTATGTTTTTACCATACCTAAAGCAGTAAATTCAGTAAAAATCATTAAATCATACCACCATTCCAACCACCCCTCTCTGATCCAATTGTTGATATATTGATCTATTAATCAAGTCAAATTTTACCACAAATTGTCATGTTCTTACATACCCTTAAAGCAGTAAATCAGTAAATCAAATCACCATCCAACCAACCTCCTGTCCAGTTGTGATCTATTGATCATTGATTACTTGATCTATTAATTCAAGTCAAACTATTTTACCAAAATTGTCATGTTTTACATACCCCAAAGCAGTAAATCATTAAATTCAAATCACCATCCAACCACTCTTCCTGTCCAGTTGTGATCTATTGATCTAAAATTGATTCAAGTCAAATTTTTTACTAAATTTGTCCTGTTTTACATACCCTTAAGCAGTAAATCAGTTAAATCAAACCCCATCCAGCCACCCTCCGGTCCATCCTTGATCTATGGAGCTATTGATCTATTGTTTCAAATCACATTTCGAGTATCATTTTGAATAACCATAACATAAAATCAAGTTCTTTATATACTAAGCAGCGAATATATGCTAACGTAACAAATTTTCACATTAATAGAGCTTACTTACATCATCTGAACTATGAATATAATACACAACGACAAACTGACATGCCGTAAACATGAATAAACTTTTAACGTTAACAAAGTTCCACACTTAACATAAGTAAAGTAACCTAACATAGCAAACAAAGACGTAACCTATTCACACTTTTTCTAACAATCACTATTTGACATTAACATTGTAACATTTAACAAAATTTATCCACAACGGTGTGTAATTATCATACAGATCAAAGAGTATTGCATAAACGTAACAAAGTTTTCCAACAATAAAGCAAACATAGTATCACTGAACTACGATTATATGACAACAGACAAACCTAACATACACTTATGTCTCGAATAAGCAGTCAACATAACAAAGTTTCCAAACTTAAACAACAGGAAAGGAACTAACAGGTATGAAAAACGATCTATTCACCACTTTGTCAAGGATATCTTCTAACATAACAATGTTAGAATTGTTATATTAACTATGTGAATCATTGAACTAAAATTTATTCACAACATTGGTTAATTGATCATGCTGATCAAGCGAATAACTCTAACACCGTAATAAAAGTTCCCACATCAATAAATAAACATAGCGATAACATTATTGAACTAAGAAAATAATGTACAAAGACAAACCTAACACAATTTACACCGAATAACTGTTAACATTAACAAGTTCCACACTTAACCGTAAAGTAACTAACACTGCATGCAAAGAGTAACCTATTCTCACTTTTTCAAAACATATTAACGTTAATCTTTACACTGACAAGATAACATTAGCAAAAAATAATGATATCATAACCTTGTCCGATATATCATAGTGATCAAACGAATATACTTAAACGTAATAAAGTTTCCACATAAATAAAGCTAACATAGCGTGACATGAACTAAGAAAATATGTACAAAGACACACCTAACACAAACTTACACACGAATAAAATGTTAACAATTAACAAAGTTCCACACTTAACACCAGTAAAGAAACTAACATTGCATGCACAAACGTAACTCTATTCATACTTTCAAGCAATCTCTCAACATATTTTACGTAATCTTACAAAGAACAGTTAACATTTAAGCAAAAAAATGTATATAACCTTCCGATTATCATAACACACCAAGACCTATATGCTAACGTAACAAGTTTTTTTTAAACTTATTCATAGTAATATTTAACAAAACTTTATCATAGCCTTACCTTAAATATTCATAATCCCCAGCAAATGATGCAGACATTAAAACAAAGTCTTTTATCAAATATAACAAAAATAACAAAGTTTTATCCAAAATAACATAAAAACTAAGTTCTTTGAATAAATATCATAGTAAAGTGTAAGTAGGTTTTACCGAATTTTAAAGCAGTAAATCAGATAATCAGTAAATCAAACCACCCGTCCCTCCCCGCCCCTCCCTACCAATTCCATGACCTTTTGATCATTCGATCTAATGATTCAGGTCACATATCGAGTACCATTTCAGCTAAAAAGAAAATATATAAAAAATAAGTTTCCCTTAATTATATACAACCAGACGAAAAAGTATATTTCTAAGTACAATTGTTTTCACATTAATAAGCTGAACCCATAGGCCACTATACCAGAACTAAGAATAAAATGCACAATGACAAAACCTTAAACACCTTATCGCTTGAATAAACTACAACATAACAAAGTTCTCATAGCTATAACAAACACTAAAGTACCTAGCACAGCTGTTACAAACTAACCGTATTCACACTTTTCCAAAGCATAATCTCTAATTAATCATTTAGTAATTTTACATGTAACACTATTGATTTTACGTCGCCTTTCGAGTATCATTTCGGTCGGATTAACATAGCACAAAATGACTTCTTTATATACTAACCAGCGATTATATGCTAACATAACAATGTTTTCCCATTAATAAAGTCAACATAGCTCATTATGAAACTAGAAAATAATGTAACAACGACTAAACCTTAAAACCACAACTTACCACTAATAAACATTAACATTAACAAAGTTCCACAACTTGACCAAGAGTAAAGTAACTAGATTACATAAAAAACGTAACTATTTTATACTTTTTTCAAAGATATACCCCTTAAATTTAAACCCCGTTAATTTTTCACATATTGAACCATAAATAATAAAACAAGTCATCCAAATTTGGTTTTATTTATCACTATCGGGACAAGCCGGAAAACCTGGTAAACTAACAAGTTTAATCACATAAACATAAAAATAAGTTTTTTCGGGAATAGAAAATCATATTAAATTTTGTAAATCAGGGATTACTAATTTAAAGCCAATAAATCAGGGTAACCATCAATACCCATCTCTTTTCAAGCTTGGTAAAATTCAAGCTTAATCCCCTTTTGTGTTATTCTTATTGAGTCTAGCAATGCTTAGGTACCTTTCTTAAATGACTTCCAGTATCGATTCTAATATAAACATAACACAAAAATAAAGTTCTTTATTATACTAACCATGATATATGGCTTAACTAACAAAGTTTTTACACTTAATAAGCCTAACACAACATAACCTGAACTAAGGATATAATGTACAACGACAAACCTAACACGCCATACGTGCGAATAAACTACTAACATTAAACAATTCGGAACTTACAACAATAAAGTACTACACAGCGTTAACAAAACCACTTCCATTTCCTCAACCAAATCTCAGTTACTCATTAAATTTTTCATTATTACTTGCCAAATTTAACAAAAAATTAGTAACCCTGTGACAATCATTCATACCCGACTACGGAATATTAATGCTAAGCTACCAAAATTTTTACATTCAACTTCGTAATAATTTAACAAAAATTCATCATACTCGTCTAAAATATCATAATCCAACGCAATTAATAATGTGCAAAACATACAAAGTTTTAGCCAAACATAACATAAAAATAAACAAAACTTTATATTGACATTAACATAAAAATAAGTTCTTTGAAATAAAATACCACAGTAAAGGTAAAGTTTACTGAGTGTTAAATCAGTAATCAGTAAATCAGAATCAAACCTCCCACCCTGCCCACCCCACTCTCCTCACCTCATCCATCACCCATCTCGGGGTACCCCGAGATGGATCTTCATGCATCTCTCTTGGGTATGATCTCCATGTAGTGGGGCTCATCGCTGAAAATTGTTTGGTTATGTATAGTAAAGATTGAGCTTATGTTGATGTGGGGGCGTATTCGTGAAAGCATTTGTATAAACATGAAAGTAACCCTAATGATAAGCCTACCGTGTAAGGCTAACTGTACATCTGTGTGTCATATGCCTCAAAACCTGCGGCTAAGTTACAGCCATAGTTAGGTTCTTTGCTATGGTGAGACAAGTTGGTTACGTTTTGTGATGCGCTTGGTAGTTACATTACCGATATATAATCAGTGTACTTTGTTAATGTTGACGTGTTTATTCGTACGTAAGGTATGTTATGTTCTTAGTTTAGGCGATATTATGTTAAATTTACGGTTGTTAAAGCTTTGTTATGATTATTAAATAATAATAATAATAATAATAATAATAATAATAATAATAATAATAATAATAATAATAAAAATAATAATAATAATAATAATAATAATAAATAATAATAATTAATAATAATAATAATAATAATATATAATAAAAATAATAATAATAATAATAATAATAATAATCAATAAATAATAATGTTCGTGTATGTGATAATAAAAATTATTAATTTGTTCCGGTATGTTATGGAACTTTGGTTAAGTTTGACGGGTTGTATTCGTGACGTAAGGTTTGATGTTAGCTTGTCGTTGATACATTAAAATTTCTTAGTTCATGCTAATATATGTTAGCTTTATTGATGTGAAAACTTTTTATGTTAGCATATATTCGCTTGGGTCTGTATATAAAGCACTTATTTTTTGTTATGTTTAATCAAAAATGATACTCGAAACTAGGCTTGAATCATAGTTCACATAAGGTCATATTAGATCATAGAAAGGGAGGCGTTGAGGAGAGATGGCGGGCAGGGAAGGAGGGTATGATTTACTGATTACTGATTACTGCTTTAAATCAGTAAACTTATTACGCTTTTACCTGTGATATTTCTATTAAGCAGATAATCCTTTATTGAATTTTATTTATTTTATTTATTTTATTTATATCAGGAGAAAAACAAAAGAACTTATTTATATGTTATGTTTGGTTAAAACTTTGGCATTCTGTCATAATTCGTTAAGAAGTAGGAAATATAGACGAGTTGAAGATGAATATGTTGTAAATATTTCGAAATTTATGTAAAATTTGGTACGTTAGCATTATATTCGTTTTCAGTATGATGATTAGACAGGTTATGCTAAATTTTTGTTAAATATTGCGATTTAATGTAAAGATTAACATTGATATGCTAGAGGATATGCTTGAAAAAGTGTGAATTAGGTTACGTTTTGTACGATGTGTTAGGTACTTTACTCTTGTTAATGCCGAAATTTGTAATGTTAAGTAGTTATATTCGCCACGTATGGGCGTGTTAGTTTGTCGTTGTACATTAATTTCTTAGTTGAAAACTATGTTATGTTAGCATTTATTAATAGTTCAATTTGTTACCTGTTAGCATATATTCGATGGTTAGTATATAAAGAACTTATTTGTGTATGTTATGTTTATCCGAAAAAATACTCGCAATATGACAGAACCAGAATAGATCAAACCATCAAAAGTCATGGGTGGGAGGGATGGGGAAGGGTTGATCTTTGATTTACTGATTTACTGCTTTTAAATCAGTAAACTATTACAATTTAATATGATATTTTATCAAAGAACTTATTTTTTATGTTATGTTTTGATAAACTTTTGTTATGTTTACAGTATTCGTTGGTCTGAATATAATTTAGACAACGGTTATGATAAATTTTTGGTAAATATTACTGTGTCAATGTTAAAAATTAACGTTATATAGTTAGAGATATAGCTGAAAAAAGTGATGATAGGTACCTTTTGTATGCAATGCCTACGATTACCTTTACTCTTAGTTCAAGTGTGGAACTTTGTTAATGTTAACTGGTTCTTTTTATTAGTGCGTAAGTTGTGTTAAGTTGGTCTTGTACATATTTTCTTAGTTCATATGATGCTATGTCTAGCTTTTATATTAATGTGAAACATTGTTATGTTAGGCATATATTCGCTTGTTAGTTATATAAAGAATCATTTTTGTCTATGTCTTATCCGAATGATACTCGGAATGGGACGTAAATCAATAGTGTAATGTAAAATTAACAATATATATATATATAAGAGATATGCTTGAAAAAGTGTGAATAGGTTTAACGGTCTTGTACCATAGCTTGGCATAGGTTGCTTTAGTGTTTGATTAAAGTATGGAAAGAATAATATCAGCAACCCTGTGTTCGAGGAGAAGGGCCTTAAGGATTGTCATTGTGCATTTTATTCTTAGTTCTGGTAATGCTATGTTAGCTTGATTAATGTGAAAAACAATGTTACGTTAGCATATATCGTGGTAGTATATAAAGAACTTATTTTTTGTTACTATGGTCTATCGAAATGGTACCTCGATATGTGACCTGAAATCATAATAGATCGAAGATCAAAAGGTCTATGGACGGGATGAGTAGGAGGCCGGGAGGCACGGGTGGTTTGAATTACTGATTTTATAGATTTACTGCTTTAAATCGTGGGTAAACCTCATTACACTCTTACCTAGGATATTATTCAAAAATATATTTTTATATGTTTGGATAAAACTTTGTTATTTTGATGTTTATTTTGATAAAACTTTGGTATGTCTGCATATATTTGTGCGGGATTATGATATTTACGTAAGGCTATGATAAATTTTTTGTTAAATATTACTATGGATAAATGTAAAAAACTTTGTTACGTTAGCATATAGTACGGTGCGTGTGTATGATAATCGGAAAAGTTATGATAACATTTCTTTTGCTAAATGATACGTGTCTTTCTGTTAAGATAAGATTAACGTAAATATGTAAGATAATGCTTGAAAAAGTATGAATATATTACGTTTTGCATGCAAGTTAGTTACTTTATCGGTGTTAAGTGTGGAACTTTGCTTAAATGTAACAGTTATTGTGATGTAAAGTTTGTTAGGGTTTGATCGTTGTACATTATTTTCTTAGTCAATATGATGCTATGTTAGTAGTTTTATTGATGTGGAAACTTTAGTACGTTAGAGTATATTCGTTGCTATGATATCGGACAAGGTTATGATAATTATTTGCTAAAATGTTACTGTGTCAGTGTAAGATCAACGTTAATATGTTAGAGATAGCTTGAAAAAGTTGAGAATAGGTTAACTCTATGATGCATGTGTAGTACTTACTGATCGTTAATGTGAACTTTAGTTAATGTTAACAGTATCCGTGTGTACAGTTAAAGTTTGTGTTAGGTTTGTCTTTTGTACATTATTTTTTTTAGTTTCATGTTCACGCTGTTAGTTTATGATGTGGGAACATTTATTACTTTAGGAGTATATTCGTTTGATCAGGATGATAATTAACCAATGTTGTGATAAATTTAGTTATTAAATATTACCATTGTAATATAAAATTAACTTTATTATGTTAGAGATATGCTTGACAATGTGTGAATAGATTACGTTTTGCATACCATGTTAGTTACTTTCCTGTTGTTAAGATATGGGAACACTTTGTTAATTGACTTGCTTATTCGGACAGTAAGTATGTTAGTTTGTCGTTGTACATTATAACAGTAGTTCAGTTAATATTATGTTTCTTTATTGTAGTGTAGAACTTTGTTAACGTTAGCAATTTATTCATTCGTATGAACTAATTACACACGTTGTGATAAATTTTGTTAAATGTTACTATGTTAATATAAATATCAGTGATATGTTAGAAAGTGTGAATAGGTTACGTCTTTTGTATGCTATGTTAGTTACTTTACTATTGTTAAGTGCGGAACTTTGTTAACGTTAAACAGTTTATTCATGGCTTTAAGGCATGTCAGGTTTTGTCGCTTAGTGTATAATTCATAGGTTTAGATTGATGCATAAGTAAGCTTATAATGTGAAACTTTGTTTACCGTTAGCATATATTCGCTGATCAGTGTTTAAAGAATTTGTTGTTTTTATGTTAAGTTTATTCAAAATGATACTCGAAATTGACTTGAATCAATAGATCAATAGATCCAGTAGATAAAGGAGGACCAGAGTGGAAAGGAGGGTGGCTGGAATGGGTGTTGCATTTACTTGAATTTACTGCTTATAGGGATGTAAAACATAACCAAATTTTGTTAAA
>JABUQX010058346.1:0-21826 GCA_015478945.1 Trachelipus rathkii | reverse complement strand
TGATCTTTTCTAATCTGTCCTCAGATAAGGCAGATCACATCACAACCTTAAGAAATTTTATTGAGATAAATTAATCTTATATTGTTAAACACAAAGTCCGCACGGAAAGAAAAGTTAAAATAAAGGTATTATCATTGCCGTATTTAGGTATCGATTGGCTCCTAATATTTTAAATCAAATGTCTTAAATGGTTTTGAGAACAGGAGCTGATCAGTTAGTGTTGGAGAAAAGAATATTTCCTGCATAATTGGCCTAAAACATTCTTTCTGAACCTGTCTCCAGGCTCGCTACATACACTGGAAGGTGGAGCAAGAGAGAGATGATATATTTCGGCAATCAGGTAAGATGCAATCGATATAAGAGTTTTTGCTTTTTTTCTCTCCACCAACAAGTGGTAATCAGCATCCTATTTTCGTCTCCATAGACCGGCGGGGGGTGGTGCTGCAAAATATATCTATCCGACAGTGTTTGAACAGTAATTTTCTAATCATGCTTTTTGTGTCATCACTGCTGCTCACGCGTGCATATCTGTCCTTTTTAACTTTTTTCTCTACTTGATCAGTTCCACTTGGTTTGATCGTATCTGATATTTTTCAATTTCTTCTGATGATTTTCTTTTAGCTGTTTCATTCAAAGCCCTTTCCAAAAGAGTTGATTTTAGTGTTCCTTCTCCATGAATTCTGCGTTTTATTTTCAGGATTTTCATGTTGATCTGTTGAGGAAGACTTATCATTCTGCTTTGCGAATCCTTAGCTATTCTTGTTCATCAAAATGGCTTCGAACCTATTCTAATGTAATATTTTATTAGCTTTTTAGAAGCTCGTTCTCACTTCTGGGCGAGAAGGCATAAAAACCTTTATTTTTATTCTGGATATTATTCTTCTATTATACGAAACCCGGCGCGGACTATGATTACTGGATTTTAGAATCTTTCAAGTACAGAAAGTTCTTCTCCTTTAAAATTTACCCAAAACGCTTCTCAGTAAACAGAATTGTACAAAATAGTCATGAACTTTCGCAGTAATATTTACACCGCGCTATCCTTCCAAGTTTTGTGCTAAATGTTTTTGGCAATTGCAGTTATAAACTGCAGGGTATGTATAAAGATAAATCACATACATAACTCGGTCTGTTTATGGTAATTCTTCAATCATGGTTGAACAATCTAAGTTACTTTCTCCATTAGCTTCCAGTGATTTGCTTTAGATATCTAGATTGTTTTTCGAATTTGAAAGAATATTCTTGTTTATTAAACAATTTTTTGCTCTATGATCCGTTGCAGCATATAACAGGATGAATTCCATCTTGTTTCCAGCATCTTGGATAAGGGCTATCCTGGTACTTGGCAAATTTTGAGATTTGTTTAAATTCAGTTAACTTAGTTGTAAGCAATTGGGTGATCTACTAAAATGACCGACAATTTTCCTACATAAAGTAATTAAATCTTAATTGATTTTGAGAAAATATAGCATCATGTAGAACAAAAATGTTAAGTAATGGAATAAAAATTGTCTCCATTGTATAACACCTATCTGCTCCATTAACCTTTTGTCAATGTTTGGTTGCATTATCTGTGATAGGACAACATGGAATATTTTCTTTTTCTTTTTAAATCTCAGCTCTTACACGTATTTCCTTACTTTTTAGACTTTATTTTCAACATGAGAATTATTTAGGTACTATATTAAAGGAATGTTTTCCCTTTTTCTTTAAAGATGTTTACAGATCCAGTGCCGCGTGACTAGCGTTCGATGTTAGTATGGAACCAGAGTCCATTATGTTAACTGTATATTGCTTGAATTGTTGCAGCCTGAAACTTGTTATTTTGTTCTTTACCCTTTTACTAATATTTGTTCATGACTTCTTCTGAAAAGTACCTCCGTGTTGGAATATTAACGTAGACATACCGTGATTTGATTTAATCTTTAAATCCCCAATGTCTCTACAAAAGGGCAAAATGGCAGATTGTCCAACAGCCAATCATTTCCCCAATTTTGAAATGAATTTTTGTGCTTTTCTATCATAAATGTCCTCAAATGATCCAATCCTTCTGTTTACTCAGTTATTTCAAACAGTGTAGCTTGATGTCATCTTTTTTTATAGAGACTGTCATTATTGTCATGTTTTTGATTTCTTCTTCAACCAGCCACCCTGTCCTGTTTAATATTTTTTCAATAATGTAGAATGTTCCACCAGTAAGTCAGAATTGTCTTTTATCGTTCAAATCATGTGGTTTTATCGTTTCTTTTCAAGATATCCAAAGTAAAGTTTTGCTATTAATATTTGAACTTTCTTTGGTTTCGTCTGTAATAGATAATCCAGTTAGCGGCACAACAAGACACGTCAAGCTATATTTATCGCTTACTTTAATCTTTAAATTAAATCCCCACCACCTGGAGAAAGAAAATTTGAGTGAAATGGAAATAATTTACAGATCTTTTCTTTTTAATGATTTTTAGTAAATAAACGTAAAAAAAATAATCTATTATATAATATAAATATATATTATTGAGAATAATATATATATTTGAAATGTTTGATTTTAAAATAACGGGCTGATTTTATTTCATAATAGAATTATAAATTCCTCCTCTTTCCCTTTATTTAGTGTTGATTGGAATAATTCCTTCTTATATTGTCGTTCTATATACAAATACATAGTATAATATATCTTATTAATATAATATAGTATATTAATATCATATATATATATATATATTAATATATATATATATAATATAATTGTTGATATTACAAGCAAAATGTTAGTTTTTTCGCATCCGCGTGTATATAATTACTGGAATTGGATTCGAAATTTTACAATTCAGCAATTGTGTGTTGGCAAAATTTTCTTATATTGTCGTTCTTATACATAATAATATAATATATATAATATAATATATATATATATTAATATATAATATATATATATATATTAATACAGGAAATATATATAGATATATTAAGTATATATATATATATATATATAATTATAATAATTAATATATATATATCATATATTATTTATAATAATTTATTAATATATATATATATATATATAATATAGTATATTATAGTATACTATATATTATACATTATGATAATTTAAAACCTAATAGTATTTCGAGTTTTAGCTACTATGGCTAATTAATAATAATTATTAAGTTTCCCATGATGGTGCGGGACGGTATAGTACCCAACCAAATGCTAATATCTCATAACCATAACCTCTTATTTCCTATAGCCTCCGACCTAATGAAAAACGAGATCTTACAATGGAATTATATACTTTTTTGCAATCTAAGTTATTGAAATTCAAATATATTTAAGGTTTGCTTCGGAAAATATTTAATTTTTCTGAACATTTTCAGTTTTTGCATGCACTATTTCTCATTTTATATCTAATATATATATTAGCCCCAACATTAAAACTAAAGGCATTTAAAAAAATGAAACACTTTGGAAGGGATACAAAAATCAAGTAATTTCCTTGCAAGTTTATTATATAGCGTGTTATGAAGTAAACATTTGACTTACTTGTCACCAACTGAATAGGTTCATCATTAGTTATCTTAAGTCGTTTTTCTTGCGTTGATATGTAGTTCAGTCATTCTCCACCTACACATCTTTTTTATAGGTATAATGCGTGTTTTACTGCGATCACTACTGGACTTAGTATATAAATTTCTCCAGTGAAAATTCTGTTATTTGATTAACTTATTAGTTAGAAGATTATATATATAAGTGTCGGTCCTGTAGATTTCGTATTTATTTTCCTCTTTAAATATTATGTATATTAGGTATAATATTATTAATAGACTGTTCGGATTGGAAGTTTTTCAATGAGGAAATTACCTATATCACGATTTTTAACTTTGTACCTATTAAATATTTGATTAGTTTACTCAAAAATAATATAACTATGTGACCTATTTATAACGTGAGGATCTTTAAGTATAAAGTTGCTATAGATATAGATATAAGTGTTGTAAGTCATTAATATTTCCACAGAGCAAAGCGTTTTTCTAGCTCTGTGCATACGAAATTATTGATCTTTCATTCTTTTTAAATAGTCAATTATATTTCATATTTTTAATAGATTAGTTACAAAGTGTCTAAGCTTGAGTAATTTAATTTATAGTAATTGCTCATCCCGGAAGACAGGAATGACTGTAGAGGTCAGCTGATTTTTATGGTATTACCCTCATAATCTCATGTGACTCTGTTGACTTAAAAATTTATGTAAAACGTCATGCTGTGGATCATTATTCATATCAATTATCCACCAGTTGAGACTCAAGGTCACGATTGAGTCTCTCATTTAAAGTTTTAGTTCAGATGATTATTTCAAGGTTAAGTTTTATTATTAAAAATTTGCTATTTTTTTTCAAAATATTATCCCTCGAATTAATATAAATTATCTGGGCGCCAACAATCCGCTCAGGGGTAGTGACCAAAAATCGCCCTCTAGGATGGTGGTTAATTGCCATGGAAGTTCCCTTTATAATTATGCGGGTATTAAAATGCGGATTTTTTTAACCTGGCAATTACCACCTACATATATAGTATTATTAATAATTAGTAATTAAGTAATTAGTAATTATTATGTATAAATATATTAATATAAATAATATTTTTGTAAAATATATGTAAAAGTTATAAAGGATTATATTTTTTTATTTTTATATGTATAATTATAAACTTTTTAAATGTAGAATCGATATTATCATTCAGTTATTAATTATAAACCTTAAAAAATTATATTATTTATATATTGAATCAGTGTGATAAATTTTATAAAATTCACGGCTAATAGGTTTATAGGAATGCCTTAAATGAATTTCGTAACTTTTGTTTGATGTATTTTAATATAGAGTTAAGTTGACTTTAATTATATTTTTGATTCTAATATGGTAGTAAAATTATTTGAAAGTATGCCACTGCTCCGATCATCCCAATTAAGGATTGCCAATCTCATTCTCCACTTAGTAGTCCTAAAAACGTTTGCCTAATTTAGCCCACCAATGATATGTGAGTAAAATGGGTACTGATCAACTTTGCTATCTGTGTGCTGTTAGGCTGCGGGCTAACTTCTTGCGCTTCTTATGCGGAGGGCCAGGGGTCTTAAAGGACCAATGTCTCTTAAAAAAAAAAAAAAAAAAAGAAATAACCAATCACATAATTCTAATTGAGAATAATTTCGTATCGAAGGGACTCCTTGTCCCTTCCACACAGTCATCTCTACATTATGCTTTTCTTAGATTATTACCCCAATTATCTATATATTATTAAGTGATGTCACTCTTAATAATTATATTTTCTAAAGCTAATTCTCTTAATATTCATTACTCTTACTTACACATGCGTCCGGTATAATTTTATCCATATTCATATATGCCATATTTATATGATACCCTAATATCATCTGTTCGAGATCTCCGAGTTCTCCACTAAATTATTTAACCACTTCCCACATATTTCGTACTAATTCACCAATACTGTATCTACTTATTGCTTCATATCCTTCTTCCTCCCTATTATACTAACCCCTACAATAGCCATCTACCTCCCATGTCTCCAAAGCAAAAACCTATCTATCTATTATTCGGTGCACAATTCTCCTCTTCCGGCGCTAATTAATTTTTTCATTTCTACGTGAATCACATTGTTGAGACAGCAAAATATTCAAAATATAAGTTGAAAATAGACCATATTATTTGCTTAATAATATTATATTATAAGCGGACAATTAGTGATTAGAGAGTTCTATATTTCAGAGACCTTTTATGTAGGGGACTCGTATCAAATATAAAATTATGGATCATTTTCTTATATAAATTTATTGTATTTTTTTTTCTTTACTTATATAATAAAAAGGACCAAAGGGTATATACATCCACCGATGGCAGGAGTTCGGGGTCTCTCGCCTTCCGGGGAACTACTGTGTAGGACTTAATTCCCCCTCTCAGGGGAGGGTCTCCGGTAAACCCCGTCTTATCTTTATAGGTTATTGGGTTGTGTCGCAGGTGATTCCTCACCCCCTTCACCCTACGTGGGTATGGAAAAACGTCCCCCCTGTGGATCCCGTCGGCTCGAGCCCCTAACATTGCCGTGTAATACCTTATTACAAAAATAATTAATAATTAATATATTTATATATTGATTTCCCTGCTCCTATAAAAAAAAAATGACCAATAGTTTATTATTATTTAATTATATTTATTTAGTATTTTTTTACATATTTTTTACTAACTTAAATACAATTTTTAACATAGGATTCCATAAAAATGTATTCCTTATTATACGCTTGTCAGCTATTGTTAGTATATTTTAGATAGAATGATTTTTTTTTTCATTTTATTATTTTTTTTATTTTTAAAGTGTAATGTAAGAATAAAAACATTGCCGTATATTCCTAATCAATAAGTATTCCTTTTTCCTGTAATATTTATGTTAATTTATGTTTGAGATTAATGATCCGATGGTTATATGTCCCGTCCTAAAACCACAATATCCTACACTATTATATTTAAATAATTAATATATATATATATGTATATATATAATATATATATTAATTTAATATAATTTATATATATATAGATATAATATAATATATATATTTATAGATTATATTAATTAATATTAATATATATATAATATTAATATATAATATAATATTATAATTATATATATATTAATATATAATATATTATAATTATATACATTACATTTATATATAGATTTTAATTAATCAGACTCCTTGGATATGACTACGAATCAACATTTTGTTATCGCACGAGAGCTCCTTTGCTCCTGAGCTTGTATAATATTATTTGCTCATAATTACTATAATCTGGCTGATGCGCACTTGCTGTTTTATGAAATCCTTTCTTATATGCATGTGAATTATTGTATTATCATGTTTACTAAAACGTAACTTTAGGAAACACTAGTAGGTATTAATAAAAAGGATAGAATAATATTTTTTTTTTGAAACATTTATAATCTATTAATATATTCAATTATCTCATTTATAGTAAATATAATAACTAACCAGGCTGGTTATTAAATAATAGACATACTTGATTACATATTAATTTACTAATAACCTTAATTACTAGATAACACCCATAACTATTTACAATAAGCTAACAATACTTATTAGGCCGCTGTAGAGCATAAAACTTCACCTTAGTACTTTGGCTCACCGCGTGTTCTATACTTGATTTTATCACTCCACAACATCGATTTGCATTTCGACGCTCGAGTAAAAGTGTAAAGATCTCATGAATATTAAAAGCGCAGATATTATAGTATATTATGGGTGAATGCAATCAATTTTTACTTAAAATTCGTTTAAAGCTTATATAATATATAAAATATTATTTGGTAGACATATGACATTATAATTATTTTTTATGGCATACTTAATTTCCACATTAATAGTAATGGGATAATATTAGTTTTTATCAAACAATAAAGCTCGTAAAATATAGCCATAATACATAAAAGCAATAGTCATATACCTCTATTTGAGGCAAATAACGTTATTATCATCTCTAAAAAGAGTTGAATGTTATTTCCAGCCTTCCATGGCTCTCGGTCTTCTCCCCTCGTCATTCTCGCCAACCCATTATTTACGGATTTTCCTTTCTACTTTTTAAATATATGCTGTATATACTATTATTTTAATTAAGTAATAATTAAAATTAATAATAACTGTTTTATTATTGTATTCAATTAAAGCTCACACTCGAATCAGAGCTCAATTAGTCTTCTAACCTTTCATATAATACCGTGTAAGCCTGGTATAACTGAAATCTATATTAGTATTAACCGAAAATACTATATTGATACAAGGAAATGATCCTACTGGCACAGAGTAGTATATAAGAGTGTGGCTGATAATGTGGAGTTTATCTTAGAGTTTATAAGTCAGAACCTTCTATTATTTATCGTATTAAGGTATAATCTGTAATTATAATGACTCAAGTTAGTATAGATAAATTTTAGTTTATTACAATTAAATAATATATAATGTAATATAATTTTATATTCATTACTATAGTACTACTTAATTCTCATCTGCGCACTGTGTATCATTTCTAGTAGATGAATTTCAGTCTTAAATATCATTTTTTCATATATTAGGTGGGTGAGGGGATATCAGAAATTGTGCGGTTAATATAATATTTAATATATGTTTAAAAGGTAATACAGTATAAGTAATAATGAGTAGTGAAGGGTTGAAGATTATTAGAATTGAAAAATGAAAGTAAATGAAAATATCTTTTACTATATTAAATACCAAGGGTTATTAAAATTAATACAAACTCAATTAAAAGGATATTAAAATGTTTATTTTATATATAGTATTAATGACACTTTTGAGGAAATTTAAATAATAAAATATTTATCTATGATATATTTAGATATAAGTTTCTCAAATAAATAATAAAAATTAAAGATGACAATATATAAATATTAGAATATGTCTAAAAGTTTACAGTATTACATCCTATTTATATCTGAGGTAACACTCATTAATGATTATAGCCAAAAAGGAATTATCTAACTACACTTAAATAGGAAATGATATGATATGGAAATTAATGTAAACTTTGATATCGGAAATTGCTTCTTCTCGGGCAGGTGCCTGGTGAAAGCTCTGCCAATTTAAAGTCCTTCACACGACAGATATATATAATGTTAGACAAGATACCAATAAGAAAAAACATCTGGTTTGTAATATAATATAATAAGTTAGTAATTTATATACTTATCATACTAGTAGCTAGTTAAATTATTTAAATACAGTATATAATAGTAGCAAAGATAAGCGATAAACATAAGGAACCTAAATTCAATAAATAGACTTTAAACATAACAATTTTTGAGGAACTCTCATTATATCTCATTTGGTTACCATACAACCATTAAGTTAATAATATTAATGTATAATTATCCTAAGGCGAAACTGTAAATTTACAAGTAACTCGATCTTGTTCCTCAGTAATAAGTGAATTAAATATCAAGAAACAATTTTAAATAAACTCATTATAATAAAAATAAATAAATATTTTACATTAATTCTAATAATTAACTCTACTCTTTATTATTTATATGTATAATTATTCGTTAAAATTAATTATTGTATTATATTCTATAGCATTTCTCTTCATTAACTTATTAATACTACATACTGATACCCCTCGTAATTTGGAGTTTTATACTTTTTGTACGTATAATATGTTTAATTTACATAATTAAGTTTATGCATAACGGTATGATATATATATAAATTAAATATGGTATAAATTATAAAGAGTGATACTAGCATTAAGAATCGAAAGAAGCTAATATTGTTAATTAGATTAAAGGCGATTATTACATTTTAATGATGTAACTTTAAAAATTTCACATGCTCATGCTAATGAAACATTCTATTAATCTGGTGAGTATATAACGTTATATATTATTAAATTATAGATAAACTAAAATAAGGTTAGATGTAAAAATTCTTCCAGTGACTCTGTTATTGATTTATATATATATTGAACAATTTTAGGAAAAATTTTAGAATTATAATTAATTCTAATTATTATATAGTCCAAGTCCCAGACAATATATAACGTACAATTTAAACTTTATTAATAAAAATGGGATAAAATTAATAATTAAAATTTTAATTTTATAGTAAATTTTATTAATTTATTATAATGTATATATTCTAATATATAAGTTTATCATGCTCACATAATATGTATATAATCATATAAATGTTGCGCTTCTGTATTTCATACTGCTAGAGAACGCTTAATATTAAATGTACTGAGGTAGTACTGCACCTGATTGTAATAAATCAATCCAAGAATTTAGTGTAAATAAATATACGTCATATTTCAATTATCCACAGATACAGTTGTGAAAGTGGATTTGAATTATATATTGTTTATTGATATCTCTAATGTTAAACTTTTATAGTGCTGTTGTTTCTGCTCTTAGTTCTTATGTTTTTTATCTAATAATGTTATAGTTTCTTCTGTTTTTATTAATTGTGTCTCTCTGTACTTCTTTTATATAGTTGCTACTTGTTTATTTGTTTCACTCTGTCTCATAATGTGTATAATAGATTGTCAATGTGTTACTCTAAATACTATAAGGTGTGTAGAATTTCATGGTAGGAGTTTATCACTAATGGAAAGTTAATTTTTTAACTTCTATTCTGTTTTAATTTACAATGTATATATAATATATATATATTTTCCTTAGATCCGAGCATGAAGATGATATTTTTATTTTAGCATCTAAATACCAAGATTTTTAAACTTTTTTGCTGGTAATCTATTATTTACTTTAATTTTTATAAGACTCATTATTTTAATAAGATCCAGGCTCTCAATGTATCTTAAGACTTATTTCATTATCATTGATAGCAATGTAAATTTATTTTAAACTAAATGTCCAATTATAATACTTCAAATTAATCTCATTATTATGTATGTATATATTTAAATTCAATTAATTATTATTATTTTTATTCCATTAATAAGTATGGATTTCTTTAATTTGTATGTACATTCCACAATGGATTATTTATTTTATACCTGGCGTGGACGCTCAATATTGATTTATTATTATTTAATAATTACTTTTTGTTTTAACTCTAAATTATTGGTTACCATTAGTACCATCAGATTGCTAAATATTTTATACTTAGTAATTTTTAATATAGTTTAAACCTCTATTATGTATTGTAATTAAATACCCAGAGATTTCTGTATCTATGATATTTATTACATTTTTATTTATAATGTTACATCTATTTACCTATTGATATACTCATTCTTCTGAATATGATGTGATTTAATTTAATTAAGTCCATCCATTTTTCATATATTATTTTCTTATATATTTTTTTTTTAAACAATAACATACACTCTAAAATATTTAAGTATTGCGTTCTGTTTTACTCTGAAAGTTATTTGTTATTTAAGATCATAAGATAAAATATTTTTATAACACTGCATCGCACCAATCTGACACTCTCAGCCCAACAAACAAATAAATTATACTTATGAAAATTCAAAACAAATAATAATAACTATTTTCAATATATTAAAAGAGAAAATTGCAATATGTTTAATATTAATATTCTGTATGATATGTGGGGAATACAATATTTTTTTGAATGCTATCTAAAAAAATACTTTCTCAGATCTTATAAAATTTATACCATCTCCAACAGCGCCATGGAGTAATTGTGAATATAACATTTAGGACTCAGCTTAGACTCTCTTAAATGATGAGACCGCAGAAACGTTTATTTTAATTGTGAGTATTTTTTTATTTATATACGATTTTTCAGTGTTTAGTTTTAGTTTGAGTGCTTTGCTCTAACTGTACTATTCTCTCACATATAACGTCATCCACTCATATACTCTAAATTACTTACGTGCGGAAAAAGAATAATACAGTAATAAGAAAGAATATTATTATAATATATAATAAAAATAATAAAATATAAAATGGAAAACAAATTCCTAAATGACACCTTTTCATTGAAAATTGTATTATAATCTCAAATTCTATTATTAAATGACATTATATTTATAAATTAATTTTTAGATTTTATATATTCCAAAGTTATTATAATATATTATTTAATATTATTATTATATTTAATTATAATTAATTATATATTTATAATTATATTAATTAGATTATTCTATTAATTTATATAATTTTAATTCAATATTATTCATTATTATTCTTATTTATTATATTATTCATTATTATTTATTATGTATTATTATTTATTATTATTTATATTTATTATATATTTATGATATATAAAGTGCATTTAAGCTGTCATATAATATTTAGGATATTAATTTGCATAAAAATGATATAATATTACTCTGAGATTATAGTATTGTGACTTGTAAATATTTATTACTTTTTCACTTAATGGCTGCCTTGATTATTAATATAATATGGGCTCTTGAATTGAGGAATTGCACTCCTTTTATGTGACTCTAAAGGTTCATTCTATATAATGTAGTTGATGTTCACTTATATATATATGAGTTTTAAGTTACTTAGTTCTATATAGTTCGTTATACGATCACTTACTTTCTATTTTGATATCTAATTTAATGCTTCAGTTTAAATTTTAATCGTATGTATATTTTATAGTTAAGAGTAATTTATTTGACCTTAATACATGCATATATATATATATTTTCCATTTTCTACTTAATTATATAATTTATATGAAGGGAAAGCAAGTAACAAGTAATCATTATATTTACCTTGTGCACTCTCCAAATAATTGTATTTGGATAATTGTTTTGCATTTTGGGCCATCTCAAAAAAGTGCATTAATACATCTAGGTGATTATAATATGATATTATTCTCATTCTTTAACTTTCGAGTATTGTAAGATTCATATATATATACTTTATCTATTATTATTTTCACTGTGATTTAATTTCTCATGCTTATAATTATAGTAGAAGCATTATATATAAAAATATAGGACTTACGAGTATTATAATATTATGTAGTTTATTAGTATATAATGTATCTCGACAGAATATTATTAATATTTATGTTGATATTAAATAGTTATTATTCTCTTCATAGAAGTTCACTATAGTATATGTTGCAACCCCATACTTCATTAATTTATCCTAGTCTTCCTCGATAAATTATTATCTATATCATTCTCTCTCTCATGTGCTATTTTTAATTATTGCTTATTATTAAATATTTGATGTGTAGACTTGGAAAAAACTTATTCAGAGTATAATTAAATTCTTACCTATAGACTTAGTTGTTTTTAATTGATTATTTTTAATTATTTTTATAGTGATTTTAAATTTTCTTGAAAAAGATATTTATTATATTATATTCACTTATTATATTTAGAAGATTAATTTTTTATTATATATTTTATTCTCCTTTCACTTATTTTTGATTATTATTAGTTATCAATTATGTTAAATAAAGCTTTGAAAATATTATATTTTTGAATTAAAATACCTATATGATTCAAATCCTCATCTTTTATATTATCTCTATTAAATATCTATGACATTTCTATATTCAAATCATTATATATAATATAAGTATATATTGTTATTATAGGTCTTTATTTTAATTTTCTTATAATAGAGGATATTTGAAGCGATTCAGAAAATCACTCTATACCATTATTGTGAAATATAGCCAAATTTATATTGTTATTAATCGTATTTATACAATCTCCACTCGTGATTTTAATTATTATTCTGCCAGTTATTATTATTAAAACACTTCAATACTCATAATATTAAATTATTCTATTATATATTTTCAGTTATGTCATTATTAGCTATTGTGTCTCGTAATATAATATTCTCATCTCAGTGTTTCATATTTTAAATATGAGTGGATTATCTTAGTGAAGAATATTTGAATATATTATTTTAATTTTAATATGAATTTTTTATAATATATATACGAATTATTGTAATTAAAATATTGATATATCATGATTAGTTCATTTTCTCACAAGAATTTCTTTAGTCTAGATCTAGTAGGTTCTATCTCGATGTGAATAATACTATGCAATAATGTAATGCTTTATTAAAATTTTGATGTTTAAATTTGATTTCAATATTTCTTTCATGAGATATTTATTGATACCTATTAAACCTCAACTCTGAAGTAAAATCTCCATATGATTATTTCACCAAATGGTCCAGTTACATTCTAACTGCACATCATTAAACTATCCAAACTTTTGGGAAGCTGTTTCACATAATCAACCAAAATATTCTTCCAAAACAAACTCATCATTAAAGCTTCTGTGTCTACGTTTAACGAATATTTTAAACTGAGCTCTTTAGTGGTCTTGAATTTTATTTCTTTAGTCTTGCTAATTACTCTTAAGCTGATGATCCCATTTAAACATAATACTTTTAATTATCGGATTCAAAATGAAGATACCAATATAGCTAATAGATTTGTTCAATAGATTCTGGACTAAATACAAATTTCCCACAGTTCTGTTAACTGCATATCTCTTTGTTATGTAATTGAGTCTAAGTAAACAACCTTACAGTATTACTTTCATTGCATGTATAATATCTACTCCACAATTTTAATATATTTTTACAATATACATTTTTCCAAATACAGTAGCTTAGACGTCTCCAAAAATGCACGTCGAGACTTATCTATCGCCCCTATTGTTGCTTATTTCCCTCTAGGTTTCATTCTACTTAAAGTATAGTTCTTATCTTGTGTGTATGCATAATTGTCAGCGGCTTGTGCTCTTCACATATACCTTTTACTCATATTTATTTAGCACATTTTATAAATGCTAGGATAAGAGATTTAACACAAGCATTGATCTTTGTGTAGTGGATTGTGATAGGTCATGTCCATATCAATTTGCTATAGATTGTATATTAAAAACTGTTTTCCTGTGTCTATAAGATTT
Organism: Trachelipus rathkii; assembly: GCA_015478945.1. NCBI lineage: Eukaryota > Metazoa > Arthropoda > Malacostraca > Isopoda > Trachelipodidae > Trachelipus > Trachelipus rathkii. The sequence continues at coordinate 7,331 of JABUQX010058346.1, read as the reverse complement.
GAAGAAAGCACAGCGCTTGTTTGTTGTGAATTTTATCTCATGGTTGAGTTAGTAATTATCTGATCACAATTTACCTTTAGAATCTTATAACATTAGCTATTTAGAACCAATTTTGAAAATGATATTGCAATTTTTTGCGGATGATATTCCATCTTTAATCCATTGTTGTTACATGGTATGCATTTATTATTTATTAAAATGTTATTACTTAATCACAATTACTATTGATAGTCATTTCACATTGTGATTTATATATTTAGATGAAAATTTATATTTCTCTCAATTATATATAACAATGCATTGAATAACCATATATACACGCACATGTTCTGATTTAGAGACGGAATGTCTAAAGTCATATTCCCTCATTATCACTCATTACTAGATTGATATTCCAACACTTTTACTTACTATCAATAACTTCATTTTTATAACTTATAACTGAAATACATATATAATATTATAATATATATTTAATATATATAATATTATATTAATTATAATAGATATTACATATATTATTAATTATAACTACAACTGTCTCATCAATACATCAAATATATATATATAATATATATATAAATTATATATAATATATATAATATATATTATTTATATATATATTTAATTAATAATTATATATATCATATATATAATATATAATTAAATATTATATTATATATATATATATATAATATATATATAATATTAATCATTATAAGAATGTTCTACAGTACATAAACTATGATTTAATTAATTATTCACATATTATATTGTTAACTAAATTGAAAATAACATAATATTCTTAGGTCATCACACTCCCTCACGATACTAGAAAATATATTATAACTGATAATACCAGTAGTTATGCTTGAAACCTAATATATGATTAAAAGGGACACAAGTATAAAGTATATATATATATTAATCAATGAGCTTTCGTATTAAAACATACTGTATATATTTTAATATATAATATTAGTTTTATAAAAAGAAACTTTGTTATCATGCATTGCAAGGTATATTTTTTTATCATGTCAAATGTGATTAGATATATAATTTTTATATTAAAGAATATTTTCTAATTACATCTTAATATTTAAAATTACTTAAGAATTTAATCTCGAAATTGATCAATCATTAGTCGTGAAATAAATATATAAATTTATCATAAATGAAAAATATAATAATCTCGATGGGTTATACGGAAATTTTTCTTGATGTTTATATATATCAATGAGGTTTGAGTGATCAGTTATATAATTTTAACGGTTCTTGAACTCTTCTATATACTCGGATATTAAGTATATATATATATTATAAATATATATATATAATATAATATTTATATATTAATATTAATATATATTATAATATATTATATATATATATATATATTATTATAAATTGAATTATATATTAATAATATAATATAATTAATATATATTTATTAATATATTAAAATATATATATATATTAATAATATATAATATATATAATAATTATATATATATTAACTATTATATATTTAACTATAGAATATATATATAAATTATATATATATATAATATATATATATATATATTATATTATATATTATATATATATTTTAGATGTTTGATAATGAAATAACTTAAATTTTTCTTAAAATATATATAATTAAAATATGATTTATGAAGGTTTTCTTATATGAATAACTTAGACGTTTCTCTAAATATACACTGCAACCACCCCTCAAAACTCGCTTACCCTTAAAACTCTTGAAAAGGCTACACACACTGAATACTACAAAATATTTCCAATCAGAGAAGACAATACACGAGCCGAATAATCGCCATGGTATTGGAGAAACAAACTTGCTCTCACGCGCATAATGTCGTGAATATGGAGGTAGACTTACACTTGGACACTAATTTTTAAAGAACAATAAAAAGAAAATCTGGCCTCTCTAATATAACTCATTATCCACTCCAATAAACATACAAACACTTTCAGATATATATCACAAAAAGATTGAGCCATACTTCTTCCCTTCAGAAAGAAGCCCTCATAGGGTATATGCAACGTATCAACAAAGTTAATTGCAAGTTATAATAACTTTTCAAAGTATGATCTCCTTACAAAAAAGAGACAATCTTTAAATATATTATAAACTATATAGAGACAAAAACAATATAACTATAATATGTCTCACACACATAAATTATATTACTAACAATAGAATGATCAAACAAAACTCTGTTAACCAACTCTCTCAATCAAATCATACATCGAATGAGGAGAGAGGAAATCCGATGAAGCCCTTTCCGAAACACATTGATTGGTTATTATTTTTCTGTCACACTTCTGGATGTTTTCTTTCAATTTTCTATCCAGCTTATATATTCATAAACTATTTCAGAAATACATGAACAGGGTATTGAATAGTCCGGAAATAATATGAATCATTCACAAAAATCCTTGCAAATCAAATACTAAACAAGGACTTCCACTCTATTTAAAAACAAATTTACGTTTGATACATACAAAAAATCATTAAAATTTTTTGTGAAATGCTTTATATTATCTTCACAGCGAGAGTATAAAATGTGAATAGAAGGAAATACATTAAGCAATGGAGACAAGGAGAGCGAAAATGAATGAAAAGAAGAGACCAGAATAATGCATAAGAACAAAATCTTTAACATTGAAGAAATTTTAAATAAACAACAGCACAAAGACTGATAGTTTGATAAGTGTTCTGTTCTTATGAACCATTAAAATTATTTAAGTATAGATTAAATTATAGATTTTATCTAAAAGTATTCATAACAACTTACTTATTTATAAAATATTGACTTTATTAGTATAATATTAAATTAATTTCACTAATAAAACATTATAATATTAGCTATTTATATTTACTCTATTATTATTACTAATTGATTATAAGTTATCAATTTAGTAATAGAAAATTCTCATCACTTTGAACAAGTAAATGTTTACATTAATTTTTCAATTTATTTTAGGCATTTATTTGTATGGATTATTTAAATTATTAATATATGAATAATGATGTGAATATATTAAATATTATTGTATAAAATATTTATTCCCAATAATATTAATTATTGTATAATTATATATTGGTACATTGCTGTTACTATTCTATTCACTGTATGTGTTTGATAATTTATATTTAATTTTAAAATACCTTTATTTTTTTCAATTGTATTTTTTTTCACTAGTAATTTTTTTAAATCTCATCTATCTCTATAATACTATAAAAATAATAACTTCCATTATTATTAGATTTTATTATACATTCGATTATTTTATTCATAATTAATTATCAACTGTATTATCGAATTCTCTCATTTCATTGTCAATACTAATTGTTATTATAGTTTAATTGACTTTTTAAAAACTTGAAGTTTGTATTTGATAAATATAATCGAGAGCCAGTCTAAGGAAAGGTTTTGATTACGATTACAATCAATATCAATATGTTCAATGAAGAGCTCTTTTAGATATGATATAAATGTGTTTTTGAATTTAGTAATGAGTTGAACTCTCTTACAAATTAAATGCAACTCAGAGTCTTATAAATATACGTTATTTTTTATATAGTTAAGATTCGATGATTCCTGTTTGCCTATTATAGGTCGATGAAGGGAGAAATAGTGAAATATTATAAAGATGTAAAACATAACTATCTGAAAGCATTCTGTGGATGGAATTCTCAACACTAATTTTTGAATGAGTTCATAAAATAAATTTAATATTAATTTATTATTATTCTCATAAAATAATTTGTTATTAATTTACAAAATTGGTATATCGTATATCAAACTTAATACACACCTATGAGATAAGGGTAATTTTATTAAATATAAAATAATTTATTTTTTTTATTAGTTTGTTAGTCTTATTTTTCAAGTTTCATTTGAGTGCTTTGCTCTTATTTTATAAATAAGCATAAATATAATTAAAAGCTGTCTATTAAAAATTTAGTTAATAATGTTTCCCAACTTCTCTCTTATTTTTCTTCTTCACAACAGTGATCAGTAACTATACACATTGGTATAATGTATAGATAAAAACTCTGTGTGTGCATCTCTGGTATATTCAATGGCTGGATGAGTGGTGATATTGTTGATTTGTTTAAGTGGAGTTAGAAAACTTGATCATACAATATATTACTATGCTACTCTCACAGTGGTCCATCTCAGAAGAATATCTACGATTCGTTCTTTGCTTGGTACTTAAATAATTCTCACCGGTTAGAACAATGATCAGACTCTTGCTCAATTGTTACTATATTGTACTAAATTATTACTGATATAATTTACAATACAATTGTCATCTAAATGTGGGTAAAATTATAAACTTTTATGGTAATATCAAACCTAATAAAAGCCCTTTTTATTAGAGCTCTATACTCTGTTATATACATATCAAAATCAATTTTATTTGAATTATATATACTGCTACATTATTTGCTTCAACTTTTGACTGAGTTATGAATTTATACTTTTTACTTTTTCTGCTTCAACCAAACGTACATTTGTTTCTCTACTTAAAAAAAATATAAATATTACCTATTGGAATTAATTTATTATTCCAATATGTAAACAATGACACGTGCAAAAGGTACAGTCTGAAGGGATGGAAACAAGTCTATAATTTCTATACCAAGGAAACATCTACTTTAATTATGATATTTACATGTGAATCATTAAAATTACTATCTGCAAAATTTAAACCATTAGTTTCATATTTTTAATGAACATCAGAATGCCATTACTTTTATTAATTAATTAATTCATCTAATATTAGAAAAGGAATGAAAACTATTTTTTTAAAAACTCTGACTCCAATCAATGTTCTGATGAAACCTTTTAATTTTAGAAACCAATTGAAAGTTGAACTTCATATTCATATTATAGGAAAACATATTTATATTAGTTAATTAGCTTTTTCAGCAGCTCTCATAGAGTTATAAGATTACTTGACCGCTGTAATCGAATCTAAAACATGTTGAAAGCCTTTTCCTTTACCATTGAAAACCATTATTTAAAGACGTGGTGGGCGGAATATATCATTCTCTAAACTTTGATTGAAAAGTTATGCAATTGATTGGTCGTTGTATTTACCACCTCACTATTATTAACATTAACAATGGTTGTATGTGTGATCTACTTCCACATTTACACGGAAACCTATTTTATTATTTATTAACCAAAACATTGTGCTTGTGGATTGATTGCCAGCACACTTTTTCGCATAACCCCAAATCTTTTACTGTCTATTATTCTGCCTTCAAAATTGACTATTACACAGTTACAAAGTCCTAAAGAATGAGCCCGAACATTATTTACACTTTTTTTTCAACCTCTTTTACTTTACTCGAGGTTTGAAAATTTGCTAAAGAATGTTGTTTACTTGTAGCATTATTTTGAGATGTTTTTTCTTTTTGAGTAGTAACAAGTGTATTTTTGCTTTTTGAGTTTGGCACTTACTGTTCTTTCTGAGGAGAACTAGTACTAATTAAGGTTTAACTATATCCTGATAATTGTCAAGAATTTCATTAATATCAGGATAATTGTGCCCTACTTTTCTTACCAGGTCTTCACAAATACTTTAGGTAGCTTTTTTACTACTCACTATGTGACAAACAAACAACAGCTGACTCTTGGATTGTAAAAATCAATTTATGCACTTTAGATTCGTTACAAATAATAGCCTTGATTTATTTAATGCATTTGTTAAGAAAAAAATCTTTAATTCATATTTGGATTCTATAATAATAGCTTATCAAGAGGCAAACAAGTCATTTGTATTGTTGTTTACATCCAAAATATCAGGCTTTCAAACAATTCTAATACTATTTATAAATGTTTAAATAATGAATGATAAATGTGAGACAATACTTTAAAGGATAACCTTCAAATAAAACTTAAAGGTTACATAAATTTAACGAATCATAAAGTTTAGGGTTGGATTTCCACAATATTCATAACTGGATTTAAAAAAACTGAAACTAATTTTATTTAAATTCATCAAAATAGAACAACTCATTGTGGGCAATTTTAACATTAGTCGTGTGATCAATTCTATTTAAGGCTTCAACAACAACTATCAAGAAATATACGGTTCTGGTGATTTAACGTCTCTTTACTAAAAATAAATTCATTTAAAAACACTTAATTTAATTCTAATTCTAAATAATAATCACTTTGACTTTCTATTTCCAAGCAGAGTCCAAATTTATTTCATTCTGAATCATCAAAAAAATTCACTATTTTAATTAGACTCTGGTCAAATTTCTTGATTTTTAATATTATATTTTTATTTCTTAAAGGAATAATATTATAAATTCACATCCTTCATTAGTTTTCAATTTTAAATTTTATTATTACTATCCTTTTGTATGCGATCGTTTATATTAGACCTAACTTTTTAACTTTGTTAAACTTTTGCAATTAATTCTACTAAAATGACGCCTTAAATATTTGCTTAAATTACAATATTGTGTCACATAGGAATGAAAAAATATACTATGGCCTACAGATACCCTAGGCTTTCAAAAAAATTTGTCAAAAACTGAATTTCAGTCTTAGGGTAGTCTTTTTACAACACTATTTTTCATTTTCATTAAATTACCAAATTTTTCAAGGAAACCGCAAAGACCTGCTTTGTTTATATTACAAAACCATTAATCATTAGAAACAATTTTATTATTATTATAACGACTTTCTAAAACGGTGTATCCCGAAAATTAAATCCATTACTTTATAACACAAGTAATAAAAATAATAATATAATCGATTATTTAAAGTATGATATTTATCGTGTATCACAAACAATATCATATTTAAAACTATGGAATATATAATGTATCAAAATGGAAATTCCTTTTTTTAAAATATTTTAGCACATATTTGCATACTAATACCCGATGACTATAAAAAGACTCTTTACAAAAACCTTTCAATACCAATGGACATTCCTAACATTTTTGAACACGTGATTTTTTATTGCGCCACATGCTAAACGACATGCGCGAACTTTTAGATTTATAACTTTTAAGTTTCCTACACAAAGTTTTAAATTTTTATTAACTTTTCCATTTAATTAAAGCATTGTCAATTATAAGTTCAACAGTGGAATTTCTTGTAAGAAATGTTAAAAGTGTAAAGGGTTTTTTTATAACAAAATTTCAATTGATCTTGAAGTAACCTTTTTTAAATTAAGTAAAGCGATCGCATAGATCGCAACCCTTTCAATATTCAAAAATTTATTTTTGGCATAACTTCCGGTAGAAGAGGCTCTTGACGCCCCCAGACTAT